>CM053502.1:6045773-6070068 GCA_028627145.1 Eidolon dupreanum
CTCCGGACTGTTGACATTCGGGGCCAGATAAGTCTGCCTTGGGACCACGCTGTGCACTGTAAGATGTGTAAGACGTGGCCGCCACGCCAGGAGGCCAGGAGCACCTCCCAGTCATGAGAACCAAAGTCTCCAGGCATTTCCCAGTGTTCCCTGGGGGCGAATTCACCCCCCCGCCCCCGCCGTCAAAAACCAGCCTTCCATAAAGTAGGACGTTTCTCCAGAATCGAGCGAGGGTCCCCCTGGTCTCCGTCTGTGTCCTGGCCATTCAGTTCTAACACATTCCTGGTTTGCATCCCACTCTCTGGCTTCATGATCTTTGACAGGGGCCTTAACCCTTCCGGGCCTCGGTTTCCATGTCTGCGAGACCGTCCTGGGACAGTTGTGACGTGAGGTGATGGCTCCTCGGGGCGGTCACACCGTGATGCTCAGTAAACGTTAGCTGTAGGTTACCGGAGTTCGAGACTTACGTCCATCCTGTTCTCAGGCCACACCAGGACAAACAGAGGTGGTCTCTCGTGCCCATTCCACTAGTCAGTCGTTGTGTGACCTTCAACGAGTCACTTTTAACCTGCCTGGGCCTCTGTTTCCTCATCTGTAAGGAGACAGCCGCCACAGGCCCAGGTGAGAGTCAGGCACAGTGAAAGGTGAGTGAGAGGCAGGGTCGAGCAGCGGGGGACAGCAGTGATGGCCCACGTCTCGGCTCCGTTTCTGACAGCCGTGCTCCTGCCCCCTCTCTGAGGACACCGGCCACACGAGCACCCCCTTCCGGCCCTGGACCACTGCCATCTTGTACAGCGGGTGACCCTTACCCACAGCCAGCTCCTAGCACTGAGCCTGATTTAGGACCGCCGGCCACCACACATGAGGTCAGGGCCTGCCTGAGGCCACCATTCCCCGCCCCCAGCCCTGCCCCCTGGCCTCGTAGCTTCCACTCCCCCTCTGGAGCCTGTGGTGTGGAGGTGGTGTGGAGCCAGTATTTGCCTCGTCGGTTCTGGTTGCCACCGGCAGCCCCGAGGTCCGTGAAAGCACTGGGAGAGGGAAGTCGAGTCAACTTGTCGTTGGTGTGATACCTGTTTGGTTCAAATGCAAAGTCTGTGCAGCTAGAGTTCACTGGAGTGCGAACCTTCTTTCGGAAGGTTCCTGCCCCCTACCCCACCCCACCCCCTTTGGCCCAAAGAGACATCCCCTAGACAGGCAGGAATCCCCTGGAAAGCAGGTGACGGGTTGTGGCTAGCAGCACTCACAGCAGCCCTCAGGGCCTGGCTCCCTCTAACATAGAAACCTGGGCTGGCTTCCAGATCAGCAGACTATCTAGGTAGTTAGGGGCCTTCCTCAGCCTGACCACAGGGTGGGTGAGGGCGGGGCCCTGCCCTACTCTCCCCTTCTGCCTCCGGGATCTTAGGGAAGACATAAATAATCCTGTCACTTTGGCATCTACTTGTTGAACATGACGATAGACCAGTCTCCTGAGCCCTTGTGTGAATTATTCCACGTCTAACTCCTCCTTGTGAAGTAGAAAATGTTTCGTAATAGCAGTCACTTACATTTATGGAGTATTTTTTACCGTGAGGCAAGCGCTCTCCATAGCAACCATTTATCCCCATCAGACAGGTGAGAGGGCATGAAGGCACAGGGATGTGAGGGGCTTCTCTTGGGACACCCCCCCCCCCCCCCGCTAGGAAATGGCAGAGCTGGGATCAAATCCACGCAATCTGAGCCCAGATTCAGAAGCTCTGTGCCGTGCCACCTCATTGCACAACTCCAGGGGGCGCTACTTACATAGACTTGATCCCTCTCAGTTTCCCCATCTTACCAGTGAGGACCCTTGAAGCTCAGAGTGGTGGAGTAACTTACAAGGCCACGTAGCATTTGAATAGTAAACGCGGAACATGACCCTAGTTCTGTCTGACTTCAGTCGCGTGGAGGTGTTTGAGCAACTCCCCAGTTCCCAGGAGCTCCATGGCCTGGGTTCAGAGCGCTCAGCATGGGGTGGAGGCGCAGAGAGGACAACAGGGCGTCAGGTGTCAGAGCTCAGGGGTCGCTCCCAGCATCATATTGCATTTAATGGAAAAGAGATTAGTCGGAGACGCTGTGTGAAATGGCCACACAGAGGTGGTCCAACGCAGCACCCAGGGCGAGTGTGGGTTTTAAATCAAGACTCCATGACTCCGCTGTAGTGGGCAGTTTGGGAGTGGTTCCTGTGCTTTAGAACCCACAGGTGAACCTCTCCGTCCTGCAGGACTGACCACAGGGGCCCTTCTGGTTATCAGGTAGCAATGATGTTGAGCTGCCTGCCCAGTTAGCAAGGACCATTCCCAGGTTCCAACGGAGGTGAGGCTCTACCTGGGAGAAGAAGGCAGAGTGACAGGAGAGTGACCCCATCCAGTCTTCTTCTTGTGCTGCCATAAAGGGCGGCTTTTTTCCAGGGGGCGGCTTGGACCTCCCTGTGCTTCCCATGCAGATGGCTGGGGATGTTTGCAAGAGGGCAGAGCAGAGGGTTAATTATCACGTGATGGCAGACCCATCTGAGTACTCATTTCTCCCCTGAGTCCATCTTCTGGGCAGCCAGGAGGGATGGAGCCGTGGGGCAGCTACCCCAGTGGAGTGGCACCAGTTTGGAGGGTCAGGATACCCGTGCACCGCAAGCAGCCATAGTCCAGAGTGAGGTGTGGTGGTCCGTGAAACGTGAGTCTTCGTGATACTGGGACCGCTGCAAGCGTATGGCAGCTCTAAGACATACCCAGCCTCACTCCTTCCTCCAGCAGAGGGATTGCTCTGTGGTTCTGGTGATGAATGAACAGAGCTGGTCTCCTGGGCCATCGGTCCCGACCCAACAGAGGCCTGCCTCCATTTAGTCTGCCGGTTTTTACCGAGCGCTTCACTGGATGTGCCCGGCTCCAAGCCAAGTGGTAGGGATTTTTGTGGTGGCCAGACATGCCCCATCATCTGCCTTGTGGACTCAGAGTCTGCATCACTGACGCTGGTTGTTTCCTTGTCCCAGAGGAGCGTGGGCTCACAGTCAGACACCCCGGCTTGGGGCCCAACTTGGATGTTGCACCTGCTATGCAGTCTTGGAGAAACCATTCAGCCTCTCTGAGCTTCTGATTTCTCCTCCGTGAAGAGTAAATAATTCCACACTCCCTACTTGAAACTTAAGGCTATTGCACTGAGCACATAAAGGTTTTCTAAGTCAGGGAGAAGATTATTACCTGGCTTGGGGGTGGAGCTAACACCCTCTGCCTTATAAATAAATATAATAGGTTTATATTCCCCAGAAGTTTGCAGTAGAAAGGGAGTGATTTCATAGACTCTTGGGGTATCTGAGCTGGAGAAAACCCTAAAGATCACTTGGTCCAGGCTTTTCATTGTACAGATGAGAAAACTGAGGCTCAGAGAAGGCAGAGACTGATCTAAAATAACACAGCTAGTCTATGTGATGAGGGTGTATGAGCCTTTAGGCCAGGGACTGTCCATTCATTGGCTAGAATCTCTTTCTCAAGAACCACTGCTCTGCCAGGAAGAACCTTGGGCCTTGAGCAAGGTATGGAAATTTCTGAAGCTAGGAGAGATGAGAGGAGGTTTTCGTTTTATCCGTGTTTATGTTAGAGGCAAAGCCAGCACGCACGATCTCAGTGGGAGACCCCTGGACCAGTCCTTCCGTCCCCTCTCTGCTTGGCGTGAGCCTGGAGAGCCAGTTGGGAAGTAGAAATTGACCATGATGAAAAGAATGTGCATTAATACATACCTAATATGTGCCCTTTTTCTCTCCCAAGATAATTTAAAATTACTTCTAATAAAACCCCACATATCTTGGGGGGAGATAACCCAAAGCTAAGCGAGATATTGGTCACCAGACAGAGAAAGGAGGAGTTGACCATCCTGCC
This sequence comes from Eidolon dupreanum, assembly GCA_028627145.1. Classification (NCBI taxonomy): domain Eukaryota; kingdom Metazoa; phylum Chordata; class Mammalia; order Chiroptera; family Pteropodidae; genus Eidolon; species Eidolon dupreanum. The sequence goes on from CM053502.1 coordinate 6,049,658, forward strand.
CGCTCTAATTCAGCCCCACGCTTGTCCCTAGGCTTCCTCGCATCCCACGCATCCTCATCACGTGATCAATCCTGAGAGCTAGGTTGGGATTTGCCCTGTCGCCAGCCTGCATTGTGTAGCACCTTGCGAAGGGGAGATCGCGGGTTGAATTTGGGAGGAATTAAGGTGATGGGAGCCAAAACACCATTTTCTTAAAATCTCCTGCAAATTCCAACTAGTCCGTGGAGAACCCAAAAGAATGGGTGATGCGTGTGTGGTTGGCCCCCCTTTCTCTCCACATTGCTGGATTTTCTATGTGTTGTCAGGAAGTAAGGGGTAACCCCAAAGTGGGCCCTCGGGTGTGGCTTGCAGGGCAGATCCTTGACCTACCGATCAACACAGAGCCTGAGACACCCTGGTCCAGGCGTTAATTAATGGGTTTCTCACAATGGTGGGTGATGGCCAGGCAGCAGGCCACGTGGTCTGCTTGATTATGTCATCCTCCTTCTGTCTCCTGGCTCTCTCTCCAGGCCAAGCAATCCTTAGCTACGCTGACCAAGGACGTCCCCAAGCGTCATTCACTTGCCATGCCGGGTGAGACCGTGCTCAACGGCAACCAGGAGTGGGTGGTGCAGGCAGACCTCCCGCTCACCGCAGCCATCCGGCAGAGCCAGCAGACTCTCTACCACTCACACCCCCCCCACCCCGCAGACCGGCAAGGTGAGTCCTGCCCCAGCCCAGCCCTGCCGCAGCTGTGGGGGGCTGCTTCAGAGGCATCTGACCCAGCGGCCAAGGCAGCCTCTTCATTCACACTGTAGCTCCTTAGGGGAGTGTGGGGCAGAGGCCTCATGGAACTGAAAAGTCTGAGAGATGGACCTCAGGCATAGTTGGATCTGGAGGTTTAGACAATACCTGAGTCTGTCTGATCGTCTCTCTGTGTCTTTCAGCTCTGCCTGCCTCCTCTTTAATTTGTTTTTCTCATCTTTAATTTGTTTTTTTTCCATGAGACAGCAAAATAGTCGCCAACAGTTCCAGGCTTTTAAGGCCCTTACAGCTCAAAAGTCTTGAGAAGGAGACGATCTCTTTCTCTATGTCCATAGCAAATCCCAGAGAAGGATTCTGATTGGCCAGCCAGAGTCTCATGCCCACCCCTGGACCAATCACAGTGTCTGAGGAGTGGATACACTGATCCTCCATCCTGGGTCACATGGGCATCCTTTGGCAGGGGTGAAAGCAGAGATCCTTGATTGACAGTTCCATGCAATCACAGGATGTATGAGAGGACCAGAAATAAATGTCACAGGTGTTTGCTCCAGGCACTGGGGGAAATAAGGGCCCAGCCTCTGGGAAGCATCTGCACCTGCTGGCCACGGTACAAGCCTTAAACCCCTTTGCACATCTGCAGTCCACCTGGCTCCATTCTCTGTCCCTCCTGTGAGTGGCTGCCTTTCTGTGACAGGCGCAGGTTAGGGAAAGACAGCTGGCCTTTGAAGCCCCAAAGTCCTGCCATCACCAAACTGGGAACTCGAGTTTTAACTCTATAGCCCCTCCCCTGCTGAGCCCACATGGCCCTTGGCAGCAAGCACTGCCTTTCTCAGTAATACAGCCCTACTGCTCACATGCTGCCCGCACATAGTAGGCCTTCAGCCAGTCTTGTTGAGCAAAGTGCTTGCTGCCTCCACCCAGTGCCAGCACCTGAAGACAGGATTGCAATCTGCTGGGTCACTTGGGTGGGCTTCTGGGTGGGCCTTCCAAGCTGAGCCTTTCATTCTGTGACTAACAATTGAGCACCTACTATGTGCCAGGCACTGTGAGCTCTGGGGTTCGACACGGATAAGACACCAAGCGCGCCTGCCCCCGCGGAGCTAACTTCGGAGGTGTGGAGACAAACAACACACACATAACTAAGCTGGCTGGCACGCTGAATGATTACAGATCGTAATTAGCACAGGGAGGAAAATCAACAGAAAACAGGTGCTTTGATGGGAAAAAAAGGCAGTAAGGAGAGCCAATAATTGGGGGAAGCCCTCTCTCGGGATAAGCTGAGACCTGAAGGCTGAGAATGTGCCAGTGGGCAGCAGGACAAGCCTGAGGCGGCGGGGAGATGGCGCATGGCCGGTGTGACAAGCTGAGGCTGGTGGGGTGAGCAGGGCTGTACTCCTGGGTGTCGGAGGCCAGGAGGAGCGTGCGTGTTTACCGCCAGGTGGCCAGTGTCAAAGGTGGAGGCAGGAAGGCCCACTGGGAGGCTGCCTAGTTCTTCTAGGCAAGAAGCAGTGGTGGCTTGGGCACAGGTAGTGGTGGTGAGGTTGGACAGGAGCAGATGGATTCGGGGCTATGTTTAGAGGTGCTGCTGGCGGTTGGGTGTGAGGTGTAGCTGGTGGTGGCCTCTAGGCTTCTGGCCTGGGAAGCTGGTGCTGGCCAGGTGTAGGAGATAGGAGCATTGTGAAAAGTCACTGAGGCCCCTGGGCACGCCTACCTTTTCCTGTCCTTCACCCGGCTTCGGAGGGGGCCTAACTGGATCCAGAGGCTGTGGGAGATTCTTCCCTCAGCTGCCCTTTGGTGACGTGGGGGGCTGTGGATGGAGGGCCAGAATGCTGAGCAAGTGTCCTCTCTACGCCTCAGCGATCTCATGTGCACAATGGGGGTATCAGGTGGAATCACCTGCGTGGCAGTAAAGGCGAGGACGTTCTCTCCACCCTCACTCACCAGCTGTTCCTGCTTTCCAGCAGTCAGGGTGAGCCCCTGCCACTCCCGGCAGCCCTCTGTCATCTCCGACGCATCCGCTGCAGAAGGTGACCGGTCATCCACGCCGAGCGACATCAACTCCCCTCGCCACCGGACGCACTCCCTCTGCAACGTAAGGCCAGCAGCAGCAGGGCCTGGGCCCTGGGCCCTGCCCGGAAGCCGCCGGGGCGGGTGGAGGGGTGAAGACGTACCCGCTGTTTCCTCTCGTCCACCCAGGGAGCACTCTGGCGAAGGCATTTCCTGTTCTGTTCTTTCCTTTTGCAAGAAGAGATGGATGTGGGGAGAGAAAGAAAGGAGGCCCATTTGCTTCTTGTGTCCGGGAGGGCAAGGAAAATCCTGAGGAAGGCGGGCCGGGGACGGCCATGGGGTCTGTGCAGCCCGGGTTCCCTCTGGTGGGCTGTGTCTGGAACCGTGGGCTCCTCCCAGACATTGGCCCTAGAGCTCGGGGCCTCACCAGCACACTTCATCCCCCCCTGGGGCCAGCTCTCAGGCCTTCATCCAGGAACGAGCCGGATTTTTTTTTTTTTTTTGAGCTTCTAGGAGCTTTGATTTGTATTACCTCTGGAGAGGCATCCATGAGTTTGTTCTAAGTTTGTTTGTTTTGCTTATTTAATCAAACGTTTTTTGATTGCATACTGGACGCCAGCCATTGAGAGGCACGTGTCACAAGTCACCTAACTCTTCATGACTAGTAGGGCAGACAGACAGGCTGCCAAGGAGTGAGGGAGTGAACGAAGGTGGGTCCCGTGTCCAAGCACAGGAGGATGCCATGTCTAGACTCTTAACATGAGACGCTGGGGTCGGGTTGTGGAGGCCACTCTTCGTTTTTGTCCCTTCATGGGATTGATAATACAGAGGGTTCCCCGATCATGTCCCAACAACAAATGCAGTAGGGTCGGTCTTTAAATGCATGGAGAGGCTTTCTCAGAAACTCAATTAATGTCATTTTTATTAACCAGCGAGATAATAAAAAAAGAAATGAGACGAATATAGCAGGAAAGGAAAATAACCGTTATTTGCCAATGATGATTATCTACCTGGAAAACTTAAGAGAATAACCTTGAAAAGCCATTAGGACTAATAATAAGGAAAATCAATTTATAAAAATCAGTAACTTTTCTCTATATACGAGGAAGCATAATGGAAACTTTTTTTTTTTTAAATCTACAATAACAATAAAAAGCATTTATAGAAATGGCTGAGAATAAACGTAAAATGAAGTTTCCGCAGCCCGGTGAGGTGGGCAGCGGGGCTGCTGGCCAGGGCTGTATTCAGCCCACACTAGGACAGGGAGAAAGTCACTTGTAGGCCTGGGCCCCACTCGGGGCTGGGGTTCTTTTGTAATTGGGTCCTTTATAAAAGGAAGCAATGTGTTCTCTTGTCCCAAGGAGAGAATTCTGGCGACAAAGGCTGTCTTGACTGACAGGACCGAGGCCACTAGAGGGGCTCCCGACATCTACTCTCTGGTTCCGAGGGGCCACTGTTAACTTAAACCTACAGCCAGCAGTGCCCTTCAGCCTTACGGCACGGGCCAGGCACCCTGTCGTATCCGTGTGTGCCCCAAGAGAGAGTACCTTCCCAAGGGCCATATCTTTTGGTCGCCTCGTGGCGGGTCCAAGGGGGCTCAGCTGAGATATTGCTGGAAAACCCATTCTGCAGAAAGCATTCTCTAAAGGCCTCTTGCCTCTCATTTGGCACAGGCCCAGCCTTTTGCCCAACTTGGCCTTGGCACATACCCATTACTACAGGCAGTGTGTCCGACACATTTATTTTCCAAGCTCACCTTAGGGCCTTGCTGCTACTGGTTCTTGGATAAGCCAGTTGTCCGGGTACAGGCATTTCAGTAGGCACTGGTCTCCTCTTCCTCATAAATTTGGCACAGATGGCCCTACCCAGAGCAAACCTATTTTAGCTGCCTGCCAATGAGTTCTGTTTGCAAACCCTGAGATGGGACTAAAGACTAAACTACCATTTGTTCCACCCCTGTCCTACCTAAACCACCTTCATCCCATATCTCAACAGATGTGCACACAGGTAAGCCAAGAAGAGCCCGAAAATAGCTCCAGGTAACCAACCCTCTGTTCTCTGGCATTTGGCCTGGCACCAGCAAGAACAGCCCAGTCTGGACCAAGGACCCCTCCATCCTCTCGTTTTCTGGCCACTAATTTAGAGCAGAGGGGACTCAGCACAGAGAGGCTGGAGAAAGTTTATGGACATTGACTCAAGTCAGATATACTGCATTTCTTCCTGGACACTTTGCCTGCAATTCTGGAAAAAAAACACCAGGAGTCTCCCTAGTAATGTTTTCTGTGATCTAAATGATCTGTTTGCCCCCAGGCCGGGCAGACTGATTCTGGGATGTAGTAAAGGCTCTCTCCCACAAGAGGGAGTGCTGAGCCAGGAGGAAACAGACTGTCCCAGGTTTGAGTTGTGGCTCTGCTTTTAATTAGGTCCGTGATGTTAGACCTTCTGGAGCCTGTGTGCCTGTAAGTCAGGCTAATAAGTCCTGCTGCCCCTCCACAAAATAAAAGAGTGATTGTATTGTTTGCGAGGGAAATTAGAGGCTTCATATTCTCCCAAGTCTTCCTGTCCCGAAATTATTTTATTGCTTTTTTCTATAAAACTATATTTCTTTCTGTAAAGTACCAAGTATAACCAACCTCCTCTTTTAACAAGATGGACCAATTGGGACAAAAACTTAGAAGCCTTTGAGTGACTAGTTTACTGATCAGAGGGTGTTGAGGGCCAAGAAGCCAGAACAGGCAGGAGAGTACCCCAGGCTCTCTGGCCAGGACCCTGGATCCAGATAGCATCTTGATGAGCCCCAAGCCCTCCCCACTGAGCCATCCAGGACTGTCTGCCTCGGGGGTTGGGGGTGGGTTCTCCACTGTGGAGTCAGGGTAGTCCCTAAGGGGTGGCTTCCTTTCACAGAAGGCCCCGTGCCCCATGGGTCACCCCTGCTCTCATGTGTCACGTGTCTCCGCTGTTTCATCTTTCTCTTCTCCTTTGGCTACAGGGCGACAGTCCCGGCCCGGTCCAGAAGAACCTGCACAACCCCATTGTACAGGTAGGTGTGCCTTCGTGGGTGCTTGGGCCCTCCCTTCACCCCACCTGACAGTGACTTCATCCCATGTCCCCTGGGGCCCTTGGCATCCCCAGTCCACACCTGGGCACCCAAGGCAGAGAGGAGTTAAGGCACCATGGGAGTCACATGCAGGTTGGTGCCTGAACCCAAGTTCAGCACCTGAGTCACCCCTTCCACGCCCTCTTCCAGATCTGTCAACCTACTAAGTGCAGCACACATCCTCCATCCTGCTGCCCTGGTAGTGTCTTCTCCTGGCAGCCCAAGTCTGGGGACCCAAGCCATGAATTCACTGGGCCCCTCGTTGCAGGAAACTTATTCATTTTTAACATTTCAGTATTCTATCATCAGCGTGTGAAGGGGGCTATTGGGGGGAATCGTCCTGGGGTTCCCACATGCTGGTCTATGCAGCCATTTGTTCATCTGTATCAGGGTCCACCAGGGAAGTTTTCAAATGCAGCTTCCCGGGCCCTTCACCTTGGAGATTCTGATCCACCAGGTGTGGGGTGGGTCTTGAATTCAGGAAGTGTGTTTTGGGAACCACTAGTCTAGTCGAACCCCTCCCTTTTTGACAGAGCATGGCACCCCATGTCGTATAAAGCACTTGACGGTTTGCACAGCCCCCCAGCAGACAACACCCTCTGATCCCCAGTTATCCCATAATCAGAACGAGAACCGGCCCCAGCCTGCCCGCTCCACGTGGCCAGTCCTGCTTCCTGTCCAGGGCCTTCAGGTCCAGGGTCCTTGCTCTTGGCAGACAAAGCTCAGGCTTCCTTCTCGTTCTCTGGGCTTCCCAAAGCCCCCTTTCCACTGGGACTTTTTCAGAGGGAACCTGTCCACTTACTGCAATGCCCCTGCAGACAGGACCTGTTGCCCGCCATGGCCAAGTGCTTGGATACGCTCCTGCTAGCCCTCAAGAGGCACTTGAAGGTTGCGGGCAACCAGTTTAAATGATAATAGCGCAAACGGCAGCAGCTAGCACTTACGGAATGCTTATATGTGACAGGCATTGTTCTAAGCGTTTTGATGTTCACTTGAGTGACATCCTCATGACAGGTCCTATTGTTGTCTCTGAGAGGTTCCCTGACTGGTCCACATTCCCTCATCCTGTGTGGGGCATACCCTGGCGTTCCTAATCACTGGTGGCCCTTGTCCCTCCCCCACCGGCAGTCCCCTCCCCTCCCCACCACCGTCTTCGGCTGCCGGCTCAGTTTGGCTTTGTTCTTCTCCCCTCCACCTCTGCCACTTGGCCCTGACTCCTCAGTCACTAGAGGATCTTGAAGACCAAAAACGGAAAAAGAAGAAGGAGAAGATGGGATTCGGCTCCATCTCCCGCGTCTTCGCCAGAGGGAAGCAGCGGAAGTCCCTCGACCCCGGCCTCTTTGATGGTACCGCCCCTGATTATTACATAGAGGAGGATGCGGACTGGTGATGCCCGCCTCCCTGGGCCTGCTGCCCCGCAGGCGTGTCTACGTGTGGACGTGCGTGTGCGCGAGTGTGCGAGAGAGTGCGGGGTGCGCGTGGGCGTGGGTGCTGGGCGTGGCCGGGCGCAAGCACACGTGTGACCCCTTCCCCATGCGTCGCCACCTCTGTAATCGATGTACATACTACAAACGTGTGTGAATATGTCAACTCTCTGTCGTCTTTGGAGCGATACAGTTGTGTTGTTAATCTAGGTTTGTTTTGTTTTTGTTTTTCTCCAATGTCTTTTTTTTTTTTTCTTTTTGTTCGGTTCGTTGGGTTGTTTTCCCACACACACCTCCCTTTCCCTTCCCCTCCTCCTTTTTATGAAACTTGAAAACTTGAAGGACTGCTGTGTATTTGTAAATAACAAAACTATTGTGCACTCCCGTGCTTGTAAATGTCCCTCGTCCAAACTGCTACTTCTGGAGCCCCTCCCCGAGGATGTGGTCTGTTTTTGATGTCCCCCTGCCCCCCCCCGACCCCCCGCTGTGAACGTGTGGGACCAGACCCTGTTCTCGGGGCACGCCCAAGTCACTTTAACCACAAAACCACCATCGTGGTCAGGGTAAGGTCCTCTCTCCGCAAAGTCTCGGAAGCCCGGCCAGGGGGCCTAGTCGGGGCCTGGTCCGGGTGTGTTGACGTCGAACGGGCTCTTTTTAACGGCCTGCCAGTTTTTAAATTGCATTGCCGTTTCTTTCTTTATGGAAAACGAGAAAATTGTTCCATTTAATTTATTTGCACAAATGCAGAAGACTGATTCTATCTAAATTATTACATAAATATCGGAATGTATATTTTTCCATGGGGCGGGCGGGAGGCGGGTGTTTCTGTCGACTTGTCTGTTCCGCTCTCACGCTGCTGCCAAACTGTGCAAGGTCAAGTTTAGGGTGGCCGGAACCCAGGGACCATGGGATGTCGAAGCTTGCTTTTTTCTGTTCTCTCTTCTTTCTCCTCGTTCTTCCGCCCCTGCATGGAGGTGCGCCCACCTTTCTTCCCACCCATAGCTCCCTCCAGGCCTTTCTATATGCATTTATTTATCTGAAATATAGAACCCGACCTCAATGAGCAGAGTGCCTACTGTAAGGGTCACCTCTCTTGGGTCTGTCTTTTGGGTGGGGTTGAATACCAGGGAAGGCAGCCAACCGCATGACCCCAGGGACCCTCAGCCTGAGCGGTTCCTCGGGGGTCCTGGAGTGGCAGATGTTCCCCCCTGCAGCTGTGTCTTGCTCATTCTTGGTTTCTTCTGCACATTGGCCAGGAAGGTCTCATTGGGAGAGGCTCTCACCTCAAGGGGAGGGCTGTTGGGGATACAGCATCAGGCACCAGAGCCTCTGCCCTCCGCATTCTGGTTGGTTCCTCCAGCCACACTTAGCAGAATCTCTCGGGATCCCTCAGGCCCTGTCCTCCACCCACTCACCCCAGGAGAGAGGGCTGGCAGAAACATCTGCCTATTTGAGGATCAGTGTTGGTCCTAACGAGGCCTCACCAGCAAAAGGACCATGTTTATTAAACGCTGGGTGTTGGAGAACATGGGAGCTAACAGCCGCGGCCTCCCAAGACCTAAAACTAGCTTTTCCTTTTCTTTCGGCCTGCGATCCCCACCCTTTGCTCCCTCTTAACTACTAATACAGCTCAATTCACACACGCCCCTAAACACAGTAGTTAACGCTGTCTGCTAACCGTAACATTTGCCGCTCTTAAAAAGAAACAAGATTTTAAAATGCTGAAGTGTCTCTTTCACAACAAATAGGATATTTTATCCAAAGTCTCAAAAATGAACAGAAAAGCCCTAGTCAGCTGCTCCCTTTCCTTCTGACCTGCCGGGGGATACGAAGGAGCAGCCACACACCTGCAAAAGGCTCTTTCTGCCTAAGCCGTTTATCCAAGAGACTGGAGCTGGCATCTTTCTTGACAGAGAGAGATTTTAGAAAACACGCTCCCCTCCCCCATCCCCATGAATTTTTTTTTTTCCTCTTGATTGATTTTTATGGTTTTCCCTTTACTTATGAGAAAAATAAGATTGCAACCACCCACTCCTGGTAATGATTCAGTAGTTCCTTTTCATTTCAGTTTTTGTAAATTAGGAGATAATTCTAAGAGTTACTAAGGATGATTTATTTAAGAGAACTACGTCAAATAGCGAATGAGTTATGGGTAACATTAGATGAAAATAACCTTTCCCGTGGGAAAGGTTTCTCGAAGGCATGGATGCAAATACAAAAATATAAAAAAAAAAAATCTAAATAAAGCTTATTTTAAAATATTATCGAATGCTATGTTATTTGATTGCTTCTATCTTGCTCCGGGTGGGAGGCCAAGCCCCCATGCCCTGCTCCTTGGAATTCCAGGGCTGGGTCCCAAGGGGGTGGTGGGAGGGGCCGAGGAAAGCTGGCTGGATTCTGGGCCCATGGAGGGGCTGAGGCCAGAGTGATCTCCCAGAAACATCTCGCTTGGCCGCCCTTACTGTCGGCATCCAGGGCTGCCCGTGGTCGGAATGCAGCCGCTCCGAGCCTGGCACCCTGGCCTTGTGCTCTCCGGCTCAGCACCCCGGTCAGCTTTCACCGGCTTCCTTCTCCCCCCAGCGCGCCTTCCAAGGCCCTGCGGTGGGGCCTCTGGTGAGTTTGGGGCATGTTACTTCCTGCAGACCTCAGTGGGCCTCTGCAGCGTCCCAACTTCCCACCTTCCCTAGGGACTGCAAGGAGCTTAAGGGAGAAATCAAGGGAGGTGCAGGGCTTCCCTGGTGAAGCCAGAGTGAGCCAGGCTGTTCTGAGCTCCCTGAGGTCCCCCAGACACAAAGCTCAGGCCCGAGAAGAGGACACTGGATACCCTAGTCCCTCATTAGAGCCAGTGCCCTCAACCTCTATCTCCCGACCCAGAAACAAAGCCTCTCCAGCAATGAGACTGATGGAAGACTGGTCTTTTAACTCCCCTGTCATTTCTGCTGGAAGAAGCCCAAAGCTGTGTCCTACAGAGACCATGCTGAGAAGTTAGAGCTCAAGACTGCGAGGAACTTAGGGGTGTCTACCCGAGCAGGTCTCAACCTGGCCACATAGTAGAGTCCCGTGCAGAGCTTTCAAAAAATGGTCAGATGCCAGGCCATGCCCTCGAATCAGTGTCGTTAAACCTTCTCTGGTGATCCCAAAGTGCAGCCAGACTTAATGACCACTGGTCAAGTGGCCCAAACATGCCACTAGCCCCCTCTCCCTGGCCTCATGTAGACATCACCAGTCAATTAAAGAATGCTTCTCGCCCAGCCTAGAGTGGCCTCTTGGCGTTACAAAGCCTCAGACAGCCACTGCCAGGCAGTCGTAGTTGGCATACAAGGAGAAAGCCTATTTGCCATCCCCAAACTCACCCAACCCCCCACACTGGACAGGTGGCGAATCTTTGTCTGGGATAGGAGTGACTTAGCCAAGATCCTAGCGCTCGCGCCTGTAATCCTGTGATCTCCTCAAGGGCCAGGCCACACCTTATTCAGATCTTTGTCCCTCTACTCGAAAGCCACACTGCCTCCTTTGTTAGTCTTCTCCAAGACCTTGCCCCAGTGGTCCAACTTCAAGGGGCACCTGCTAGGAACTGGAGGAGGGGAGCCCGGGGATCCAGGGCCGGTGCGCGGCTGCTCAGGCTGTGTCCCGCGTCACTCCTAAGGCCCTCCTGTGTGGGTGCCCGAGTTACGCAGTGCACAACCTGCGCGGCCGTACTCAGTGGCCCTTCTGTGCTCTCTCCCACCGAGCTGGCAGGCTCCAACAAGTGCAACCTAATAACAGTAATAATAATAATTAACATCTATTAAACGCTTCCCGTCAGCCAGAGTCCATGCTGTGCCCTTGACATGTCTTAACTCGGTTACATCTCCCACAGCCTACATTACTGGGAAAATTGAGGCTAAGTACATCGTCCAAGGTCTAGGAGCCTCGTAATCAGCAGAGCCGGGCTCCAGACCTAGGGGTTCTGGTGCCCTGAAGCACAGCACCATCCGGGCGGCGAGGGCCGGGGGCCGGGCAGGTGGACGTCTCACGTGCCGGGGCCTGACTTTGAACCTGACCCCTGTCCTCCCTTCGGCACAGCCTAGCACATCCTTGCTTTTGTGACTGAGTCTATTCCCGTCAGCCTTTTACCCCCAGACGCAGAAATCCCACCGCAGAGAGGAGGTAGTGGGGAGGGCAGAGCAGAACACGGGCTGTCGCCCAGTACAGGCTCTCTCCACGGCCGTCACTTGCTGTGCTGTGCACCCCACCCCTGTGGAACCGGAGCAGCCACGTCCTGAGGGATAGCTCCGCCCCAACACAAGATGCCAGGTCCCCTCCCGCCACAGGAGGAGGCCAGGACCCAGGAGCCGCCCCACACCAGAGCCCCAGCCGTGCTGGGCAGTTGCTTTCATGCTCCGGGAACTCCAGGCGCAGTGGGGCTGCCACGTATGGGGCATCAGCCCTTCAACGATACGAGTTTAAAAATACTTACGGGCCCTCGCACCCCGAACCTGCATTTTCACGAACATCTCTCCCCCAGCCCATCTGCTTTGAACAAACAGCTCGAGCCTTTTCAATTCGAACCAACCCCCCCTCGGTGGGACAAAATGCCATGGCCCTCTCCCTCCCACCCCTGCCACCTGTTCCCACTTCCTGGTGGAAAAGAACCTGGTGGTAGTCACCAAGAGGATGCATATCATTAATTTCATCTTCTAGAAGGATAGTTCTGCAATTTTATGCAATAAGAGAATGCCCTATAAACTTAAAAATAACTTAAGAGTTTGATCTTGACCGTATGTTAGAAGTTGTTTAAATACCAAAGTCATAGCACATCACCAATGAAGTGTCGCTGTACAGGCAAATCGAGGTACAAAACGTGGAGGCAGATGAGGCACGGATAATTCAAACATAAGCCACCACTGCCTGGAGCCTGAAGGCCCAGTTACTGAAAAATACGCAAACATGGAACCCTGTACTCCAGGAGGCCATGCTCACGATCCCCAACAAACCAGACCCGCGAGAGAAAGATCCCAAGAGGACTGATCTTTAGAAGCAAGAATAGCAGCAGCTGGAAACCTTGACCTATTCCTCCTGAAATGGCAGGACCTCGATCACCTAGCACGTCCCCGGGGGAGCCTCGTGACATGGCCAGGCTATGTGCAGCAACCATGTTTCCGAATCAGTCCCCGGAAAATACTGGCTGACTACTCGTTTGTGTTTCCGAGTTCCAAGTTTTGGAAATCTCTGATTGCTTTCTTAATGGGTTACCAGTAAGTAGCAGTTATTTGTACCAAAATAACAGAAGCTAGAAAATTGCATGTCACACTGTCTGCAGCCCCTGATGGGCCAGGCCAAGCCCAGATAATCACTTCGGCTTGGCCTACATCCTGTTTTAAGCAAGTTGTTTATCCCGTGAGCCTCAGTGTCCTCATCTTTGAAATCGGTATAACAACCCGCCCCCCATAGGCTCAGACATGAAAGCTGAATGTCTTTTGGCGTCTGGAAAGGCCTAGGCCACCCAGTTTGTGTTCCCTGTCCTTTGAGTGGATTTAAGTCCAACCAGAGTGAGAGGAAAAGTGTAAGCAACTTGACAAACATCTTTAGCCGGAAGGTGAATAGATCAAAATTTGTTCCCGGGGGGAAATCAGGGCATAAAGCTGACATCAGCCTGACATAGGGTTGATGGCAGCCGTTGAACTTGGTGTTCCTATAGCTGTTCCATTGTCCAGCTTCAGTTCTGTTGTTGCTTTGGGAGAAAACCAGGCTTCTCCACCTTAGAACAGGGAGGGTTTTGAGGCATTTACCCCTCGAGTCTACCATTTCTGACAGCATTCTCTTTCTGAAGTCCAGTAGAAACATACTCTCTGCTCTGCCTAGCACAGGCAAATTTAGACCGAGGAAAATAATTAGGCTGCCCAGGGCTGGGTTCTTGAGACAGAAGCCCCCAGGGATCACCCTGGGTTGGCACATTTATAAGGAGACGTGTCAGAGCCCAGAGTCAGCCTGGTCTGGCAACGTGACATGCCTCAAAGTCTGCAGATATTCACTCACATAATCCTTCCAACAACCCTCCAAGATAGATACTGTTATCATCCCCGTTTATAGATGAATAAACCAAGGCACAGAGAGGTGAAGTTCTTGCCCAGGGTCACACAACCAGGAAAAAGCAGAACTGGGATTCAGCACCAGCCATCTGGCTCCCAAGTTCATTCTCAGTAACTGTGCTACACAGTCTCTATCAGCCACAGGCCCCCACGCTCTCCCCCGGGGACAGCTGGTCAACGGGAAGCTTTAGAGAACTTGAGAAAGCCTCACCAGCCAAGCCCTGTGCAGGCTAGCTCTTTGGGACTTGGTCTCTCCACCCCAGAGAGGAAGAAATGGGAATAAGCAGAAGTTTGCAAACTGTGTTCCATGGAACACTTGGGGTTCCTCAGAGGTCCCTTAAGACACAGATTCCCAAGCCCTGAGTCACTGACCGGTACTGGCTCTAGCCTGCTAGGAACCGGGCCGCACAGCAGGAGGTGAGCAGCGAGCAAGCCAGAGGAGCTTCATTTGTATTTGCAGCCGCTCCCCAGCGCTAGCATCACCGCCTCAGCTCCACCTCAGGTCATCAGGCATTTTTGTCTCTTAAGAGCACCGGCCCCTGCCTGGTACCAAAAAGGATGGGGACCGCTGCCTTAAGAGACTGCCATAGCTGGTGGAAAAATTAAAAGGCCGGGCTCCAGTCTCACCTTCAGCCAGAAGCTCTTCTCTTATCTGTTGCACACTGGACCTTCATGCAAGAGTCCATCAGAAGGGTCCCATGATAGAAAAGAAAAAAGTGAGCCAGAGGGAAAGAAAATGAAAGAGGTTCGAGAACCACATGTAGCTTAGTGGTTGTCCAACCTGACCAAGCCTTGAGTTTTAATGATACAGGTTCCCAGGCTCCCTTTCCTACCTACTGAGTCAGAAGGTGTGGGGCTGAGGCCCTGGGAGCCGTGTCGGTCACCACATGGCCGAGGGCGGCATCCCGCCTGCGGGTTTTAGCACAGATGCGCCATTGGGCAGCTTCCCCAGGCGCCTTCGTAAAGTAGGTGGAGGCCACCCTCCTTGGGCACCTCCAGGGTCCCCCAGTGAGGGAGGAACCACGCCGAGCAAGACCCCGGGCTGCCCCCAAGGCAGCCAGCGGCCAGGGGCCTCACTGGGCCCCCTGAGCAGAGCAAAGGGGACTGACACGATGAGTGGTACCCTTGTTTGAGTCACAGAGAGGTTCCCCAATTTTCTTAGAGGATATAGCTGGGAAGTAGCAGGGGCGAGAGTCAAAATGGGGGAAGCCCAAGTTCTGGACGTGATGTCCACCATCTCAGACTTTGCCTGACCCGTGGCTGACCGAGATCTCTGCTGAGCACTGGGGAGCTTGCTGGCCTTGGCCTGGGGCAGATGTTGGCCCATGGATGCCAGGTGATGATGCGTCCTTAATTGGGAGCAAGTCTGCCCAAGTCATGATCTAAGGGGGCTGTTGGCAGGGAGCTGCTGCCAAGGGGCACAGCAGGGCTCTGTGCAGATCCTGCTCCTGGTCTCTGGAGGGGGCTCAGCCCTCGCCACCCCAGAAGCCCGCCACCTTCAGCACAGTACATCCTGGCTCTGGACTCCCAGTGCCCAGCTGGGCCAAAGGCTCACTGCGTGACCACAGGCACATCGGTCTCCCTCACTGGGCCTCAGGCTCCCTCTAAGATAGATCAGGGCATTGGTTAACCTACCTGTGGCCTGTGGAGTCTTACGAGTCCCCAGGCCACCTCCCCTGTCGCAGTTGCTGCCCTTCAGCCCAAAGCTGTGATTTCATTTTAACAAAGGGTCTTCAGTGTCAAGCATTGTGAAATCCATGCATTAGGTCATCTCTCAGCACCACCACCACCACCACCACCATGCCCCCGCCCCCAAGGGCCTCCAGGATGAGAGGAGGCAGGGGCTGCCTTAGGCTGCCTCCTGCACGCCCCCTACGTTATGGAAAAGTCACTCTGCATGGGCGCCTCCAGATTTCCCCACTCACCCCTTCTCCCCATCAGAGACAGGGAGTTCAGGCCTCCTTCCTTCTCAATCCTGGCAGAACAGAAAAGTGGGGGCTGCTCACAGGCTCCCCCAGCTTCTGAAAGCCTGCAAGTTGAGGTCCAGAGACCCAGGAGGCCATGCACTTTCCCTGGATGAACCACAGCGAGACTCAGTTGAGTATTGCCTCTCCCAGGTCACAGCCCTCTACAGTTTATAATGCTTCTTCACAGGCAGACTAGGGTCAAGGTTAAGAGTGTAGATTCTGCACACTCTGGGTTCAAACCTCAGTCATGATATTTGCTACCTGGTAACCTTAGGCACGTTGCTTAACCTGGCCAAGCCTCAGTTTCCTCACCTGTACACTAGGGACAATAAGAGACTGTTAGAGTGTGCCTGGGAGGATGAAATGAGTTACTGCATATAAAAGGCTCAGCTCAGGCAGCAATAAATGTTAGCATCTCAGGAGTCCCATGAGGCAGAACAGGGCCCTTTATACAGGTGCAAAAGCTGAGGCCCAGGTAAGTTCGGCAGCTCACCCAAGCTGCCAGGGCCAGCTCAGATATAGGACAGAGGAAGCAGGAGCTTTAGTGCTGAGAGGGCGCTCAGTGGCCTCTCCCCAACTCTCCTCATATTGCAGGAAGATGCTTACCCACAGCCACACAGGGTGTTGGTGGCCGAGCTGGTGCTCAGCCCGGGGCTCCTGACTCTTGGGCTAGTGTTCCCAGGCTGCCACAGACCACAAGACTCAGCTGGGAAAAAAAAAAACACCCCGAGTCAACAAGTTTTGGAAATAATGCGTACTGTGTCCAACCCTTAGAGAGCGACACATCCCATTAGCTTTTCAAGGCTCTGACAAGTTCTGCAGTGAAGAAAAACATTCCACTCTTGTCCACCCCATGTGTCCCAAACTCTACTGACCACAGAGCTGTGCCTTTTTATCTAGTTCCATGGAGCACCCTCTGAGAGACGTTGGGATGGGTGCCGTCCTCGGCCTGCTTTATTCCGTGCTTGGTGGTTCTTCGGATATCGCTAAGCATGCCACATCTCTGATGTCTTGTAGGCATGCAAAGTCCCTGTGGCTCACGTGGGGTTTCTGTGTGCTTTATGCAGTGAGGTGAGCCAGGTATAAGTCCAGGAGGAGTCTGGACCTATCTCTATACGCGCACCCCCTTTACTCAGAAAGAACCCGAATCAGTGTGTAGCATTCTGCAGAAGGCGGAAGGGCCCCGGCTGGTTGGCAAGGAACTGCCCATCCCAGGGTGTTCATTTTACTGCTTTCTCAGGTCCCAGGTGCGGGCAGAGGGGCTGAGCCCAGGGTCCTACGGCAGGGAGAGGAATGGACATGCCATCCTGACAAGGCCTCTGGGCCCACCTGTCCTGTCACCCCACCAGCTCTGAGCTGCCTAATTGCTTCCCTGGGACAGGCCGGCAAGGTTGGAGTCACATCCAAATTGGCTCCAGGCCCACACAATGCCAGCGTCCTTCCTTGTTAGGAGGCCAGTGTCTCTGGGGGTGGCCATGGCATCTGTGGTCAAGGGCACGTGGGCCAGAGAGGGAGAAGGCCACCTCTGACAGCTGTCACAGCAGGGACCAGAGCTGTGGTGACAGGGGAGGAGGCTCTCTGCAAGCCAGAGGGAATCTGACAGCCATCTACAAACTGACTGCAGCTTGGGTGTGTGAACCATCCCCAAGCTTCCTTCGTCTTTTCCTGAATAAGAAACACAAACTTGTTTTAACGACAGCAGCCTGAACCCAGCCGAATTCAAAAGAAGAAAAAGAAAAACAAGCAATACAGGGAAAGGTCTCAAGGAAAGACCCAGGCTTTGGACCTCGATCGTCGGGTTCGATTACTTAGCTGTGTGACCCTAAGCTAGCCCCTTCGAACTTCAGATTCCCCCCTCTGTAAAATGGTGAGAGAATCGCCCGTGTCCCAGGGCTGCTGCAAAGGTGAAGCAAGGATGGATAGACATGCCAGGCACCTCGCAGCTGCTTGCTCAGGCTGCAGGAGACTCCCACGAGAGGAAATGTGGGCCAGGGAGATAGAATATAGGCCGTGGGGCCTGGCTGTACTCCACCGATAGTCACTCTGAGTTCCACTCTCCCAGCTGTAAAATGGGTCTCTGGAAACCTGGCGTCCACCTCCCAGGGGAGGGCCCAGTGCGCCCACACCCGTGAATCGTAGCGCCCGAGGCAAGCATTAGCCGTCAGGACTGTGAGGCCCGCAAGGCAGCTGGAATGAGTTTTGCTTGCTGCTGTTTTAGATCAGCAATTAACGACCCCGCTGCAAAGAGCACCGTGGGTGACGATGGCCAGGACCCTCCTCCGTGAGCACACGCGTGCTGGGCACGCGCACTCCTCATTCTCACCCACGTCTCAAACCCAGAGGCCTCAGGCGAGTGGGCGAAGTGGGTGCTGCGGGGCGGCTGAGGGGAGCGCCCCTGCTGGGCTCCGGTATTTCCAGAATGCCTGTTGTTTTGTTTTTTTTTTTCTCAAGAGAAACCCAAAATGTCATGTCATCCGCCCCAATTCTTTAAGATGGGCAACTTGTTTTTTGTTTTTGTTTTTGTTTTTTTTTAATTTAGGGAAAGTAAATTCCATGCCCCAGTCTGTGTCCAGGCCACCGGCTCCATGGCCTCCAGTCCGATTCTCTCTGTCAGCCCGTCCAGCCCTGGCAGGCCTTGCCTCTCCCCCGATCAGAGTCCCGGGGGGCCTGCCTGGCCACAGGCACCCATCTCAATTCGGTACATGTCCTCCGTCACCAGAGTCTCTCCTGGACGGCCGGGCAGCAGGGGGACCACACTCAGTCCTGAACCCAGAGCGGTGTTCTCAGGCGAGGGGTATCTGGGGAGCTGCCCTTCGAACCCTGGAGTCAGCCCAGGAATCCCGAGCCCACCCAGCCCCAGGAGGCCCCTACGGCCAGCGCTGCCGCAGGACCGGGGGACAGCCCGCCTGTGGCCTGAGAGCCCAGCCAAATGACTCAACCATTCCTCATGGACTTGGCTGGGCTCCGTGGGGCTCGAAACTTGAGAGGGTGGGAAGTGGGGTGCTGATGCGCCTGACAGAAGGGTGACTCCATACTCTCCCAGAAATTCCAGGAGGGCGTCCAGTCATCCGTGTGAGGACAGCGGGGACCTGGAGGCCCAGGGATATGAAGAGGGTGTCAGGCAGCGGGCTGAGGGCAAAGACTGGCTTCTAGGGAAAAGAGAAGAGTTGTCCAAGCTGGGAGAATAGAGTGCAATACGACCGGCTGACATGTACAGAGCACTTACCGTGCCAGGCACGTGTAGGAACTTGACACACTCTCATTAAGTCATTCGACAAACACTGACTGACCCCTTCTTATGTGCTAAGTTGAAGGCTAAGGGCTGAGGATACAGACACAAGCAAGAAGATGACATCAATTATCCTAACACAGTCTCCACCAAAATTACATGAAGTGCATATTATAGTCTCAGTCTTACAGATGAGAAAACTGAGGCTCAGAAAGGAGACACAAATAGTCCAAGGAGATGTAGTCAGTGATGGAACAGGCATAAGAGTTGGAGTCCAACAGGCTATTGTGCTACACCATGTTCCAGGCAGATAGGAATGAAGCTGTTAAAAATTAGAATAAGTCTTAGTTGTCTCATTTCCAAAATTCTTGTCCTTGAGGGAGGCAGAGGAGGGGTGTCACAAAAGGGGGTCATTTGAAAGGGGAGAGAAGGCTTATTGTACCAAATTGGCGTCAACTTCCTAGGATATTTGGTCTGTGTTGAAACCCACCAAACATACTAATGGATTCAAGATAGGCGTTGGTGGCAGTGAGCAAATGGTGACCGTCAGCCCCAGCTGCTGACACCACCACATACTATGTTTCAGGATACACGATAGCAAAAGCCAAGGCTAGGACCAGTTTCCTCCTTGACCTTTCTTATAGGTCTCTAAGTTGTAAGAATGCCCCCACTATGGGCCTCACCAAAGCTCTCTTCGTTTTGAAGGAAATTAAGTAAATGCTGCTCGGAAACATCTTTGCTGTTCTTAAATTGGCCTCTGTGCCAAAAAAAGGAGTCACTCAACCACGGGCGTGGGAAATTTCCAGGAGGCAGCAGGGAGGCATTTGGAGAGAGGTGGGAGGTTGGACAGTTTGCATTAATGGTTCAGTGTGATCTTGGAGAAGGCAGCACCTCCACTGCCTCACCGTGAGCCAGAGGTCCACGGATCTGACTTGGTGGTTGTCCCCAGGGCCCAGTGAGCAAATGGGCAGGGTCTTACGGCCGTCACAGTGACCGCAGTCCATGCAGGGTGTGGAAGCGGGCTGAGCTGAGCCAGATGGAACCTGAGGTGTCTTGAGGCCCACAGGGGAGCGAGGTGGGTCAGAGAAGGGAAGAGCTGAGATGGCAGATGCAGGTGGGAGCCAGGCTACAGCTGGGGCCCAAACCCCTCGGCCATCATCCCTCGCTCCCGGCTCTGCCTCCAGGGGCTGTGCAGCCGCAGACTTGCACATCTCTGCGTGGGCGTGTGCAGAATTGTTTTCCTGCCACAGCCGCTGCTTAAAGATCCCCTCTAGCTTCTTGCTCCCCCACCGGTGGAGAGGTCGGCCAGGGAAGAAGAGTAGATGTGGGGACGCTCGGGGAGGCCGACAGCCAGCCAGAATGCTTCTCTCATGATAACAGAACAGAAGGGGAGGCTTCTCTTGCAAGGGAGACCCTAAGAACGACTTTCCCAAATGTGGATGCTCCCCAGCGTTAGAACAGGTTAGCAAGAATGAAAAAGGAACGTTTGGATGTATAGTTTTAAATCATCCAGTAGTCGTCGCTGGATAGCAGTGTTTGCCTTCCTCAAGCCTCTGCTGGGCATCTTCCTCCTAAGTCTGTAAAATTAGGAAACGCTGGCCAGGCATCGACCTGGGAGGGGAGTGCAGAGCAGGGTGGGCGCTGCCAGCTCCACGAATCAACTCCCTGACACCTGGGGAGATTCTCAGTGTCGGAAGGAAGGGCTGGCAGGAAGGAGGGCGCCCTCTGAGGTTGGGGGCGGGGGGTAAGGGGGGGCTTTCAGGCCAGGAGACAGTCACCAAGAGCAGAAGCTTAGGTCCTTGCTAGGCAGTGGCACCAAAAACGAGGGGAAAGGAAAGTATGTGATTTTTTTTTTTTTTTAAGCATAAAGGA
>CM053502.1:6070568-6111029 GCA_028627145.1 Eidolon dupreanum
TTAGGATGGTCAGCAGAAGGGATGAGCACTCAATGCGGGGGTAGTGGTGAGGGGGTGGTGGGGGGGAGGTCAGAGGAATCTGGGGATGGAGAGAGAGGGACATTCTTCTGCTTAAGGTGGGGCTTGGAGGGGGCGGGTCAGAAAAGACTCCAAGTAAAAGGAAGCATTTGCCATTTGGCCTGAGTCATGAAGGATGGGTAGGATTTCAGGAGGCAGAGCAGGGAGAAAAGACTATGGTGGAAGGAAGGCACAGTGGAAATAAAGGCTAGAAGACGGGTGTTAGGAGAAGCTAAGATGGTGTTACAGATTGGGGAGGCTAGGCGCTGAAAATGCAAGCTCAATGGTCATGGTCAGTCTTCAGATTTGTTTGTTTGGCTTTCACGCTGTGTAAAAACTTTTAATTAGTTGCTGAAGGGACAGCCCTCTTTCTGTGGAGTGAGAGAGAAACTGATTCAAACTGGCTTCAGCATGAAAGCAAATTCACTGGAGTCTAGAGGGGACAGCTGGGTTCAGGCCCAAGTGATGTCATCAGGCCTTGGCCTCTCTCCAGCTCACAGCATTACTTTTAACCATGTAGTTCCAACCAGACGAAATCTCCATATAATTGTCACAAAAAGGCTGCCATCGCTCCAGGCTTTACATCTTCTCAATTTTGAATCCCATGGAGAAGAGTGAGAGTCTTTTTCCTGGTAACTCCTGGCTCTATTCTTGCATCTAGAGCAACAATCTGCTAGGGTTGAAGAAAGGCTGTCCTTTTTGGACATAGCCTACGCTCTCCCTGCCCACTGTATTGCTCACATCTCCTCCTTGGCTTCTGGAAGCACTTGAGTTTTCACCCCCAGCATAATTTAATTCTGTAAACAAATCTGTTCCTCCGACCAGATAGATGTGCCCAAAGTACAAGGGTCAAATAGCATTCCCTGTGCTCCCACAAACTCCTGAGAACAAATGCCTGGCCACGTTTGATCATTTCATTCCTTGCTCATTTTAAAACCCTTCTTTTAAAAAATATTTAATATATAGTGATTTTAGAATCACCGTCTGAATTTCAATATCTGAAGTCTTTGAGAGGTGGGTCTCAATATATTGTATGTTGTTTCTGCTTACTCTGGCTCATACTGACTTGTTTCTTGGATGTTTGGTAATTTGATTGTGACATCATTTTTGATAGAAATTAATCTGTGGGAATCCTGAGGGGTCTGACTCCTGACTGCTTTCCTCTGTTTTTTTTTTTTTTTTTTTTTTTCAGCTGGATACCAGGCATGCTAATAACTTGCGACCACTTGCATTTACTTTCTCAGCTTGGAGTTTTCCCACTGAATGTGTAG
The DNA here is from genome assembly GCA_028627145.1 of Eidolon dupreanum. Lineage (NCBI taxonomy): Eukaryota > Metazoa > Chordata > Mammalia > Chiroptera > Pteropodidae > Eidolon > Eidolon dupreanum. The sequence continues at coordinate 6,071,897 of CM053502.1, forward strand.
AGAGTAAATCTGAATCCCAGACCCATGTGTTTACAAATCCTCAGGGTGACGATTATCTTTATTATTATTGTGACCGCTATTAATTGTCCCCTCCAGAGCCACATTGAAAATAGATAGGTTGCCTCATAGGCTTCCTTTTCCAGCAGTCCAGAAAAAAAATTTAAAAGCCCTCCGTTTGCTAGGATGTATAGCACTTTCGAGGGGGCTGGCTTAGTATGGGCATTTGAGACTGGGCTTGTTCACCTAACAAAGGGCTGAGGCTTAATCTCTCATTTCCTGTACCTGTTAACCCCCCAAATTGGTAGAGGCGTTTATCCTTAGGAAGTCCCGGCTTCCTCATTTTTGCTGATAGTTTGGTCGCAGTTCACTCTGCCTCTGTCATGTGTGTATATGTGTTCCTCTGGGATTGTGTACATTAAAAATTATATTTTATTATGGGATTTTTTTTAAACCCCTACAGCACCTGGTCTTCCTAGGTGGTCTCCCATCCAAGTACTAACCAGGCCCGACCCTGCTTAGGTTCCGAGATCAGACGAGATCAGGCATGTTCAGGGTGGCATGGTTGTAGACAATTATGGGATTTTTTTTTTTTTTTAAAAAAAACATACACAAAAATAGGGAAAAGAATGCAATTAACCCATGTACCCATCGTCCAGCTTCAACAGTTTTCCAATTTTCTTGTATTTCTTTTTTTCTTCCTTTTTGTTTTTTTCCTGGATTAATTTAAAGCAAATTATATTATTTCACCCACAAATACTTCCTAACTGAAAAGAAGTCTTTTCTTCCTCCCTTGTGGATGAAAAAGGAGCCACATACTAAACATTTTTGCTGGAGAAACAAGGTCCTTTGTCCTGCTGAATATTCCATCCTGGATTTGTCTGATTTCTTCCTCGTGGTTTCAATTAACTTGTTCCTCTCTTTCCCACGTTTCCTGTAAACTAATATTTAGATATAGAGGCTTGATTAGATTCAAAGCCTTTTTGTTGTCAAAACTACTTCGTAGGCAGTGCTGTGTGATTCCCTCTGCATCACACTGTGATCACAGTGTCTGGTCGCCCCATTTTTAATGATACTGAGATTGACCAGTAGGAGCAGTGCTAATAGACTGAGTCATCCATGTCAAAGCCCTCATCAGCTCCTCCCCACTATGCCCCACATTCTTTGTTTTTATTTGTGGCAAAATACACGTAACATAAAATTTACCATCTTAACCATTTTTAAGTGTACAGTTCAGTAGTGTTAAGTGCATTTACATTGTTGTGTAACTAATCTCCAGAACTTTTTCATCTTGCAAAACTGAAACTCTACATCCATTTAATGACTTTCCATTTCTCCTTCCCCAGCCCCTGGCAACAACCCTTCTACTTTCTAACTCTATGAATTTGACTACTCTAGGGACCTCATGTAAGTGGACTCATACAGTATTTGTCTTTTTGTGACTGGCTTATTTCACTTAGTATGTCCTCAAGTTTCATTTATCTTGTAGCATATGTCAGAATTTTCTTCTTTTTTAAGGCTGAATAATATTCTACTGTATGTATATATAGTATTTTGTTTATCCATTCATCTGTCAGTGGACACTTGGGCTCATCAACTTTTTACCTAATAGTTTTAGCATACTTTGAGGATCATTCCCTAGATTCATTATTTTTGTGGGGTTGTAGAATTGTGCTTTTTCTGTGTTATTCCTTTGGTAATTATTAGAATTCTTCTGTATAGAAGAATTTTCCCTTCATTCATTATTTGTTTATTCTAGAATACAGTTTGTTCAGAAAAGGCAGAATAAATGATTGTTTCTTTCCTTTTATGTGTCAATGTTCAGAGTAACAAGCAACTGCCAAAGTGACCGATGAGTTTTATTTGGTTTGATGCTCACATTATGCCGTCTCTGGAGTCCATTCAGATTGGCTCACGTGTCCTTTGTTCCTTCAGGTGGAAAACACACAGTATTTAATTATAACTATCTATGTTTACACTGTATTGGTGTGGTCTTTAGGCAGACAGCTCTCTGTCTCAGTTTTCCTTCTCTGGACAAAGAAGCTGCACACAATGAGCTCTGAAATCACTCCTATGCAAAATTCTCCTTTTTTTAATTTTTTTATTTTTCAGCATTTTCACAGATAGTTTACTCATTTGATTCTCCCAGTCTTGTGATCCAATGCAATTATCAACATCTTCATTTTACAATCATGGAAATTGCCATGAGGCAATACTATTTTTTTCTACTTTTCCATACTGCGTTTTTCTCCAGAAGACTTAAAAACCTGTGGTACTCAATCAGGAACATTTGGCCCCCTAGAAATTTTTTTAACATTTAGTTTTAAATTATAGTCGACATACAATATTATGTTAGTTTCAGATATACAACATAGTGATTAGACATTTATATATCTTAGGAAGTGATCATGCCCAGGGGACTTTTGACAATGTCTGGAGGCAATTTTGATTGTCACACTCAGAAGGGGCTATTGGCATCTAGTTGTTAGAGACCAGAGATAAAATCATATTCCTTTTAATTCAATGTTTATTCAATGAAAGGATTGTAAAAATGTATACATCTGAGAATTCAACTATACATAAAGTAGGATGATGGGATTGTCTGTTTTTAACATATTCATAGAACTTAGCCATTTGATATTCTCCTACAGTTTCCCCTTCAGTCTTATTTCTGGCTCCTATTTGCCCCTTGAGACCTTTCTATTATTGGCTCAAAGGAAGATTAATGGACAATTTTTACTGCTTTCATGTCAATGGAAAAATTTTAGGACTTAAGCGTTTCTTTTTCTTTTTCTTTTTCTTTTTTTTTAACTTGGGAGATGAACATCAAAATAAAGTTTTATCCCAAATAGCAGTTAGAATTTTTGGTCCCAATCTCTCTTTGCCATTTTATAGATTGAATGGATATTTTCAATAAACTTAGCATTACCTTTTAAAATCAGTAAAATTTTTATGCTCTTCTGTCCACAACTTCTCCTACAAGATGTATAGTCTCATAGACTTTTCTCTGCCTCTGTGTCAGCAGGAACTTGGTCCATTTGTTTGAGGCTTCTCCCTAACACAGGGTATATAGTAGGTGATCAATAAAAATCTGTTGCATGAATTGACTTTGCTTAACTTGGAGATTCCCAAATAGATTTAATCAGGGACCTTTTTGACTTCTACCAATTTTAAATGCAGGGGATTCACCAGGAAAGAGGGTCTCTAAAATCCTGATAGCTATGGTTCCTAAACTCACTTTCTTAATCCCAGCCAGTCAGTTCTGAATATACTGACAACGCAGCATTAGACTGAAAATCAAACAAAGCAGACCATCTACAATTGCCACCCCGTGCACTGCTCCAGGCTGACCCCAGGGCTGCTTGGCTGGCATGAATTATGTGTCCCTGTTGCCATTTTCCATTTTCGTGGACCTGGCTTTCTGCAAAGATTCCTCACAAACTACTCATGGTGCCTGGTGAATTTTCCCAGAGCATATTTTTCAGAAATGAGTGTGAGGCCCAGGCTCAGAGAAGTGCCCGAGTCCTCAGGTTGTCCATCAGGGGATTGTGGTCTCGTTACAACCACTAGCTAGCCCTGACTTTCTCTGTGTCAAGGATAGCTTTATCAGTGTTTTTCTCAGGTATCCACCTCAAAATCAGTAACCTCTATTTTTCTGGTGAAGAGAACGCAGCTCAGAGGTGTCAAATTATCTGCTCAATATCACACTTTCAGAAAGCAGCTGTGCTGGGATTAAAACACCGTCCTCCCTGCTAGAAAGCTCATGTCTTGCCCTCTGTGCTCGCAGACAGAATAGGCACTGTCCTTTCATAACTGCACTTGAATACTCAGCACGGCTTGTCCTGGGAGCTAAATTGTCCATATCGAGACCTTTAAGGTAACAAATGAGCCCATTAGTCCTCAGAAGGGCTCTTTGTGTACTGACCTTTGCAGCCTGTGGGTCAATTGATCCATCCATTTCCAGGGACACGGCTGAGTCCCATTTTCAGTTTGCCGTACCTTTGCAGATTTATTTTGGCTCTGCTATCTCACGCTTGTCTATCCAGAACCAAGTCATCTCAGGACATTTGGCGTCAAGTGACAGAAACCCACTCCAACTTGTTTGGCAAAGATGGGACTCAATTGAAAGCAGCCTGGCGCATCCTGTAGGGGGTGTGGCCGGGCTAAGGAGGACCCAGGCTGGGAGATGCAAAGCAGCTGATCTTTCCATCTCTTTTGTGTAGGACTATTTCCTCTACAGCCCCTCTGCTTCATTCGTCTCTACTTGCAGACCAGCTTTCTTTCTGCACACGGCCTCTCTGTGGCTTTCAAGTTTATTGTACCCGGTTCAATAGCCAGTCCAAAATGATCATGGTTATTATTGCCCTAAGGCCATCAGACACACTTTGGGAAATAATTCAAGCAAGAACCCCTGCCATGGAGGGCAGGGCTTTAGCTTCACTGCTGTCTCCCAGAGGCTAGACCAATGCCTGGCATACAACAGGAACTCAATACATATTTGTGGATGGACCCAGCTAGAGCAGCTGCACACACACGAGGCAGGGCTTCACATTGCAGTCACAGCCATGCACCCACACAACCTTCTGCCTCATATCTACTTGCAGAGCCCCTTCATCAGAACTGTAACCAGTCTGGGAAAAGTGAAAATCAAAATCGAGAGTAGGTAGAGCCCAGCACAGCTGCTGATGCAAAGGCAGTGGCCACCTTCAGAGACTTCAGCTAAATTTAGGGGATTTAGCTGGATAAAGAGCTGAAAAGGGGAATTTGTTGGGAGGACACAGCATCTCTTATGGAACCCAAGGACAGAAGTACAGCTGGGCTTCCCAAGGGACAAGGACCAAGGACCAGAAAGTCATCGTGAGACGGCCAACTCTGAGATCTCATTGTTCATGTCTACCTCTTTCAGCAATTAGCTTCATTCTCTCTCTGCAGAGCAGTGTTCCCTGCTTCACTCACCTGTGGCTCATCATGAGGGCCCCCAAAGGTCCCATAATCTCTGAGACCGCATCACCCAATGGCCTCTCCATTCATCCCAAGACCAATTCCTGGAAGAGAGGATCCTAGCCCAGCTCAGCTTCTGATTGGTTCTCCTGGGTCATGTGGGCACACACCTCAGGCCCAATCAGCTGTGATCTGAGAGGGTGGAGGTCACATGACACCAATATGGCTGCTGAGATTCCTCCTTTTGGGTGGGATGGGAGTGCTAGGTGGGAATTTTCTCTGCTCTTTTATAGCCCTGGGGCCATTGAGGGCTCAAGAACAGGTGGGCGGCTTCTTGAATATTCTCCTTCATCTGTCCTTTAATATTTACCTTAAGAACAAAAACATGATGGAGAGAAAAGGGCTAGGGTCTTTCTTCTGGTTTTTATACTTTTATCTTTTTTTTTTTTTTGTAGTCAACAGAGAGAGCCCTGATAGGTCTGACCCAAAGAGCAAACGGGAAGAGTGTGCCTTGGAAAATTTTGAGGTGAAGGTGGCCTCCTGCTTTGACACGTGGTTTTAAGTTAACATAGCAGATAACCTCCTTGCCTCTCTAGGCACAGTTCGGGACTCTAGCTTATACCTCATGTTCCCAGCTAACATTTTCTCCGCCTTCATTTTAGATGGAGGTGAACTCACGCTCTATATTGTACATGCTAAATATTCATGGTATATCCTCTGAGTAAAAGAGAAAAATTAGAATAATTTTCTACTTGGCCATTTCCGTACATATAAAACAAATAGGGTCCTCAATGCTATTGCTGCAGTACTCCTGCCTGTAGGAAGAGTCGGAAGTGCTCAGGTGGAAGGGGCCTGGTCTCTAACAAATTGAAGATTGTGCCCTGTGTTGGTTCCTAAGGCCACTGTAAAAAGTCCCACCAACTTGGTGGATGGCCTAAAACAACAGAAACTTATTCTCTCATGGCTCTGGAGGCCAAAATCAGCATCGGCTGGGCTGAAATCAAGGTTTTCAGCAGGGCCGAGTTCCTTGAGATGCTCTAGGGAAGACTCCATCCTTGCTTCTTCCACCTCTGGTGGCTGCTGGCGTTCCTTGACTTGTAGCTGCATCACTACAATCTCTGTGTCCGTGGTCACTTTGCCTCCTCCTTTTCTATGTATGTTGTCTTCCTCCGTCTCACTTATAAGTACACTTGCGGATGACATGCATTGCCCACCTGGATAATCTAGGATAATCTCTAAATCCTTAATTGAATCACATCTGCAAAAACTTTACCTTAGAAGGTCACATTCTCAGGCTCCTGGGATTAGGGCCTGATATCTTTGGGGGCTACCATTCAGCCTACTACAAGCCTCAAACCTCTTTTTCTCCTAAGGAAGAGCTAGGCTGGGCAGACACCCCAAAAGATATCTGCCAGGCTAGGTTGAGAGCCTTTTAAAAAAGCTGTTCTTCAGCCTTGTGGGGACCTTGCTAGTCTCTTTTTCCTCTTATCGGGAGGAGGTATAGAGTAATTGAAGAGCAAGTCCAGCCCAGAGATACAAGGAGAGCCACAGGCTGGCTCAGTCGTGGGGTGGGACCAGACCAGCCTCCGAGTGTCCCATGTCAACAAGCAGATCCCTGCAGCTCCCTTTTTAATGGATGGATTTGCATAAGGAAAGCGAAAGGTTGGAACTTTAGGTATTGCTGCCAATCCTGAGACAAGAAGCTGATTCACTTCCTAACTGCGGCCACTTCGCTTCCACAGGGGCCTTTAGGAAACAACCAGGGCCTGAGATTTTACTTTTCTAACCAAGCTCCTAGACACACAGATTCCGAACAGGCCCGCTCCATGCTACCGACACCAGGGAGGCACCTTCGGACCCAGGTCTGTCTTCCCAGACTTCCACTCTACGGTCAAGAGCCTGACCTCGGACATCGCCATTCCTCTCTGCAGTCTGAGGTCTCCTGGGCATTAGTTGAACTAAGCAACAGAACTTTCTGCTGGGCGTGTGGGTTGATGGGGACAGACTCAGCTCTTGGGAAACACGAGTCCTCCTTCATTCAACATCTGAAAAAGCTCTTTATGCTGAGTTGCACGGCACAGTGTTTAAGGAATCGGGCCCTGGAGCTAGACGGCCTGGCTTCAAATCCCAGCTCTGCCACTTATTAGTGGTGTGACATGCGGCACTTTAATTAACCTGAGCCTCCATGAGCTAGCCTAAAATGGGTATGGGTGAAATGGGATAACACGTGACGTGCTTAGCACAGCCCCTGGCATATATTGTTTGGTACATATGAGCTGTTATTATTGTTGATATTTGTCCATAAACAAGTCAGTATTGGAAGAGCTGCTAAAGTAATTCAGCACCCAATGTACTACATATAAAATATTTTATTATAAAAGCTCAGTTGCACGGCAGTCTAGAAGGAACAGAACATCTCATACAGCAGGGGTCCCCAAACCCCCGGCCACAGACTGGTACTGGTCCGTGGCCTGTTAGGAACTGGGCTGCATAGCAGGAGGTGAGCGGTGGGCGAGTGCACGAAGCTTCATCTGGATTTGCAGCCGCTCCCCAGTGCCAGCATCACCGCCTCAGCTCCACCTCAGATCATCGGGCATCAGATTCTTATAGGAGCACCGGTCTCTGGGGCCAAAAAGGTTAGGAACCGCTGCCATACAGCTCTCCCTTCCTGCCGTTACACAGGAGAGCCTAGTTGAGTGTACCAGTTGAGACTATGATCTTAGGTATCATCAGGCCTTGGGCCCTCAAAGAACCAATGGCATCGGGGGCTCTGAGAACCCCATGTGGGCCTCATCATCTAGCCATTTGTTTTGCTTAATTCACAAAAATGGCTCCGTGTCCCTTCTACAAAGCTGAGTTGTATTTCCAACCCACGGTTTGGGACTCTGGTAAAGAAAGCAAAGGGATAACTTGTTTTCTTTTTTGAAATAAAACAGTCCAAGTGGAAGCAAAACAAAACCACAATCCAAACCAGTTGCTAGCTAGGTACCCTTTCCTAGTTGGAAAGAGGCATGTTGTCGCCAGCGATTCAGTTGAGGAAAGATGATGGGGAAGATGCCTGCGCCATCCCCAGATAGGGTCCACAGCATCATGGGATCCGAGGCAGCATCTCTTTCCAATGCACTTGCTACATGAAGTTCTATGAATGTGAGTCACCCCCAAATCACAGGACTCCCCCACCCCCACCCAAGTTGCTAAGTACACATCTGGCCCCTCGCTTCTCAACTGTGGCTGGAGTGGCATCGCTGGGGTCTGTTGGTGCAGAGGGTGAGTGACAAGAGGGAACACGCTGGAGAAGGACCATCAGTCAGGTGGCCGGGTATTGGGGGCCTTCTCCTGGACTTCGTCGTACTGTGGCGGGGGAGTCAAAGGCTCGATGGAGGGAGGGGGGACATTTTTGTCCGAGAGGTTGATCCTAAAGTCTTTGAGGTGAAGTTTTTCAGATTTAATCCTTCGAACTTTCAGTGGTTTTAGGTGTTTGGCCAACTTCGAGTTCTGCCTACTGGGTGGATTCCCCGAGCTGCCTTCCGCGTCGGCCCTGGCTGTCGTGGGGGTCGTCTCGTCAAGCCCCGTCAAGGACTCATAGGAAGGGAGAGAGATGCTCATCCTTGGGCTCTGGTCTGGTTCCCTGGTTTCTGAGAAGTTTGTGTTCATCACTTCCTCGTAACTGGGGACGTAGTACCTTGAGGAGGCTTCTTCTTCCTCTTCTTGGCTGTAAGACCACAAGCAGACAAGGAGGGTTAGCAGACGCTCAGGTCGCTTAAAATCACAAATAGATGGACTCTAAATCCCATGTTGGCACTGGGTCCATATACACCAGGCTTGTAAACAAGAAATGGATCCAAGAAGTAATAAAAGCTAACACTTCAGCTGTTTGCTATGAGCTGGGCACTGTTCTGAGTCCTTTATAGCAGTCCCTACCTTTGTGGCACCAAGGATCGGTGCTCCTATGAGAATCTAACACCTGATGATCTGAGGTGGAGCTGAGGTGGTGATGGGAGTGGCTGCAAATACAGATGAAGCTTTGCTCGCTCTCCTGCGGCTCACCTCCTGATGTGCGGCCCGGTTCCCAATAGGCCACAGAACGGTCCCTGTCTGCGGTCTCAAGGGTTGGGGACCCCTGCTTTAGCATATATGAACCAATTTCATCTTCCTAATAACACTATGAGTTAGGTACCATTATGATACCCATTTTATGGATGGGAAAACTGATACATCGAAGGTACCTGATTTGGTCATAACTTTAGGAAGCAGGAGGGCAGGAAATGAATGTCACATTCTCCATTAGTACACTAATGTTAACCGCCCCCCTCTCCCCACTTTTAAACATTACATTTAACAAACAACAGGCAAAGTGGGCTATTGTGATGCCCAGCGGTCCTTTGGCCAAAGGCAACATAAATATGCATGAAGTAGCTGCCAATCAGAAGCAAAATGGTAGAAGGAATGTCTGAATATAAAATTTATATGCATTTCAAATTATTCTGTGATTTTATCTTCCAGGTTAACTATTCAGACTCAAAGGACAGGTCAGGTGCTCAGCCTTACTCTCATTGAACTGTTGAAAGAGAAAACCCAAAAGTCAGGGTGTTTTTTTAAATACTTTTATAGGGAGTAATGTCAATAGCCATTTTCCAGGTCTCTATCTGTGGGGTGATAATGGCCAACATCAGAAACCTCACTGCTTGTCTAGGTTTTCTTCTCATCTCCTTTAGGAATAAATTTGTGTGTGCTCACGGCTAGGGCAGGTAATATAGGTGACTAATTTTTTTCCTTCTTTGTTCTTTTGCCTATCTTTCAAGTTTTCTAGAATATGCATGATTATCTTTTATAATCAGACAATTGGTTTTATTTTTCCAAAACAAAAACAACTCCCCTCCCACTATAAAGGTAAGATATACTTATAGAAAATTCAAACAACGCAGGAAAATCTAACAGAGAAAATAAAAACATCCCAAATCCTTCCACCCAGAGATAACCGCTGTTAACATTCTGCTGAACACCTTTCCAGATCCTTCCCTAATTCCACAGCCACAACATTTGGTGCGATCAGGACCTTAACCAAAGATGCTGTGCTATCACCTTCTTTTCACAATGTGGACGATAGGTCCCACATCAGCAAACAGAGATCAAAAATGATGGCGTAGAAGACTACTCAAGGGCATGTCATACCATAGCTCGATCGATGGGTATGTAGATTGTTTCTCAGGTTTTGCTATTCTAAGCAATGCTCTGATAAGCACGTGGGTACAAACCCCTTTGCACCTGTGCTGTTATCTCCCAAGGGTAAGCTCTTAGGACTAGAATCGATAGGTACACACATCTTTGATACTGCTTCTTACTGTGAAATTCCCCTAAAGAAAGGTTGTACCAATCAGCATTCCATCAGAAACCCATTTCCTCACAACCCTCCAACACCAGGCTATCTATCTTGGCCAACTTGAGAGGCAAAGAATAATGATGACTTCTTTGTGTTTGCGTTTTGTGACTAATGAGGCTGAACATCAATTGTCTGGACGTCTAGGAAGTGTTTGCTTGTCTCCTCTGTCCATTTTCCTACTGGAGTGTTCGTCTTTCATATTTGTTTGTGAGAGCTCTTATTATAATAGGGATGTTAAACTTTACCACATGTTTCCCGATATATCATTTATCTTTTAAATTTGTGGCAAATAGAATGCTGCTTTCCAACCTTTTCTACTCAAAGCAGATAAACACAGCATGCTAGGACAAGCAGCCAGTCTGGCCGCTTCCCTGGGTGGGGTGTCAAAATCTGTATAGCCTTAATCCATTCATACCACATGATCTGGGAAACTCTGGGATAGAAGTATAAAGTTATTTATAAAATGATAAACTGATTTACAGAGGCTTAATAGGAGAGAGTTGGAAGGAAAGCTTCCTAGACTACAGTATTCTCCTCACTGGACCCTGTGAGTGTGTGTGTGTGTGTTTGTGTCCATGTCCCGGTCTGGGGTGAGTCGGCTAGTCCTCACCTGTCTTCCTCCTGGGCATGCGGCTCCGCCCCCGGCGGGTGCTGGATGTGCGCCATCTCCTCGCTTTGCCGCTGCTTCCTCTTGTCACGGATGTTTAGGCAGATGGAGAGCAGCAGCAGCATCACCCCGGCCCCGACCAGCACATAGGCTACGGAGAAGGTCTTGCTCTTCAGAATGCCGCTGCCTATCTCCGTCTTATTCCCCTGAGCCGTCGGCTTCTCCGCGGCACTGAACCCGGGTACCAGGTTCCACATGGCCATGATGATGCCGAGGACCAGCATCCCCAGGCCGATGGCGGTCAGTGCATAGTGCGAGCCGTTGGTCTTAGACTGGGCCATCTTGCCCACGGCAGCAGGGCCAGACCCGGCTCAAAGAAAGAAAATAAATAAATAGAAAGCCACAGTAGCCACAACAAAAACCCCTTGAGCACACTGAACGGGATCCCGAGTGCTACGCTAAAAAAAACAGCAGCCAAACTTTCAGGGATGGCTTCCTTCAAATGAGAGAGGCGTTCCGGGTGGACAGCTGCGGCCGAGGGGTCTGAAAGGGAAGCAGAAAGAGGAGGGAGGAAAATCAGCTCCGATTGAAGATGCTTTGTGAACACGGCGGTTGTGCTCTTAGAAGCAGTACTCGGGCTTGGCTTGCCTTTGATGCATTCCAGATGTCTTACACGCTCCCGCTCCTTCTCTGAGCCTGCAGAAGGGAGGCTGACCCACCTGCCCCCACCCGAAAGGGAAAAGCCAGACCTTTCTCTGTAGGAAGCCACAAAGGTCAGGGCTCCAGGTTGTTAAAACGCGTTGTGGAATTTAATGAAGTGCAGTAAAACCTCAGCTCTCACCGGGTGTGGTGAGGAGTGTGAATGATGGCACGCATGAGCCATGATCAATAACTGTAACAGAATCACCTGGGAGGTGGGCAGTAGTCAATGACGTGACGCCATCCAGACAGCCTACTGCGATCTTCACCACCCTCAATGGCTCCCCGTTCCCTGCAGCTGAAAATCCAGTCTCTTTAGAATGAGGGTCAGGGCTGAGCTGACCCGGTCCTGCCCCTCCCACATCTCACCACCCCCTTCTTCGCACACCCCCTCCAGCATTTCCGCACCTCTCTGATCACCCCAGGTCTAGCTGCTCTTCTCTGTGCTCCCATCAGCCCCCAGCAACTACTGTGGCAAGTGCCTCTCTCTTCCCGCGACCACATCTTCCTTTTCTCTGTGCCTAGAACGTGGCAGGGACTCAAACACGTCTGCTGCATCAATTGAATGAAATGAATAGAGGCCACATGAAGCCAGTCTGTAAAGTCCTCATCTTTGCTGCTTTGCCCACTGGGGGAGAAACTCTCTTCCATGAAGCATCTCAGAGACCTCGTGCTAAAGGGAGCAGCCAGCTATCCTGGGATTCTGTAATCATGTGTTGGCCACTGGTATAGAGTGAGAGAGATGAGCAAGTCACCTGAAAGGTTTAGCCTAGAACACCTCCAGGGGCTAAGAGGACAAGCAAGCAATACTCTTTGCTGACCACTCCTCAGTACATTATTCCCACAACAGTGGCCTTGGCAGAAGAGCAAAAGTTTACAGACGTTTAAATGGGCTGGGTCCTTGTTTTAATTCTGCATTCTTTCCCATCTTTTCAAAAGGACAGCTAACAGCAGCTGCTTGAAATCCAATAAAAAATATTCTAAAAATATTTGGGATAACATCCTTTATCAGCTTGAAGTCAGTTCCTTTTTATACCTCAACCTAATTCTTGTGCATCTGCTAAGCAGTGTTATAGGCACTTAGAGAAACACTGGTGAGCAAGTTAAGGGTTAGTGGGGATTCCAGGACAGCAGAAAACCAGTCCACAAAAAATAACAATAAAGTGGGAAGAAAGTACAGGAACTGTGCAATTAAGTAACCAGGTACCCTACCTTGGGCTGGAGGGCGTACAGAAGGTCTCTGAGAGAGAGAAGCCTCACTAGAATAATAGGGCCTACACCTGAATACTCTGCATCGTGTGTGTGCATGTGTATGCACTGTGTTCACATATGCGCATAGGCATGCGTGTATACAGGTGTATGAACACATATGTGTATGCACGCATGTGCACATGTGCGTGCATGCGTGTGGCATGCAGAGCACAGGGATCCCACTGCAGACAGTTGCAATGGGATCAGAGGGAACAGTCACTGTAAGCTCGAGGGCATTTGTTTCTCACATTATCATTCGAGGCCAGTGAATGGAGGGACTAGGGGCTCAGCAGCCCTAGAAATGCCATGGTTCTGTCAAACAGACCTGAGACAAGCCAGAGGCTCAGGGCTCAGGGGTGGAGAGGCGTGGCCAGAGGCTTGTGCTGGAAGCAGGAGATGAAAAAGCCACGTACTGAGTACCTAAGGGCCCAACAGGTAGGCCTCATACTTGGGAGGGTGACGGTGTGTTTATTAAACCAGTGGTTTGGGCCACTTTAACACTGCCACCCCATTAATTTTCAATTCAAGTTTTGCTTTACCCTGTCAGTGAGTAAAACAGGTCCCAGATGAGAGTCGCAGGCAGAGATGAAAATGTCAGGATCCATACATTTTTGGTTTGTTAATTTGTCAATGACTGAAAACAGGTGAAAATACTCAGTGCGGGTCAGTGTGGGGATGCGCAATTTCATACAATATTTCTGGATGGCAAATTTTGGAATTTTGGATCAAAAGTTTAAAAAATGTTTATATCCTTTGGCTCTGTAGTTCCAACTTCTAAGAATTATGTACAAGGCAAGGATATTCATCATAGCTTTATGAAGGTGAGAAACTAGAAACTATTTAAATAGCAATAATCTGGATCTGGTTAAATAAAATATGGTCCATGCACTTATTAAATTATGGTCTTAAAGCAGCCAATGACACATTTTAAAGTCAAACAACAAGGTTAAAAAAAACCAGTACGTCCAGCATGATACTAATTTTAAAAAATTCCATACACTAATATCCATATATGAATATATAGGAAAAAAGACTAGATGATCCTACTTATGATAAAAAAGAGACAATATGTTTTACTATATACAAACATATGTGTAAAAGTCCAGACGACGGGACAGAGGGTGCTTGGGAAGTGTACCATTTATTCTATTTCTGTAATTTGCATTTTTTACAATCAGAACGTATTTTTGCAAGGCAACATAGCTTGGTGGTTAAGTGCGAAGCCTGGAGCCACTTCCTGGGCTCGGAACCTCACTCTGTACCTTCCTAGCTGTGTGACCTTGGACAAGTTACTTAACCTCTCTGGGTCTGAGTTTCTGCAATGGTAGAATGGAGATTAAAGCTCTCCAGCACTCACTTCGTAGGGGAGATATGATAACCAAACACACATAAAGTACCTAGAACAGTATGTGACCAACACACAGTAAGTTCTTCTAGAAAGTTCTATTATTAAATATTATTTAAAGCCTGCATTCTCAATGGGGTGACATCACCCACAAGGGAAAAACTTGGTTCTTGGGGACGGTGTAATAATTTTAAATATCACAGTGGTTTGTGGCCCTTCACAGTCCATAAACAGACACACAGCATTCAAATTTCGTGAGTGGGAGTGGGGGAGCATTACAAAAAGAGTGTCTATAAAGACTTCTTAGGGGACAATAATGGGAAAAAGAGGTTGAGAAACACTCATTTATGTATTATATTAAATTTCGAAACACTCGGATCGTATGTAGCATGATGTTTTCACTTATTTTCTCCGTGTGACGTAATTAGAATGATTTTTCCTTTCTTTTTCTTACTGGGAGAATAAGAATTGGGAAACAGAAGTGCACATGTGCTGCTTTTAGAAAGAGAAAATGAAATCAAGGTCGTCGTTTTTGGGGGGAGTTCACAGCAGGGTTATGTGTCCAGCAGTAGCTTAAAATTGTTCGTCGGTTCCGCCCTCCCCTCTGGAGACCAGACCTCAATGGGTTCCTTGGGGGATGTGAAAACCCAGCTCCCTAGGTGCAGCTGGGGGCTATTTATCTTGTTTCTGGCTTGTTGACTCATGTTATATTTAGTACGGCGTTCTTTCCCTTTGAAAAATATGGAAAGAAGCTAATTTTGTGCTTAGAGGATTTTTGGGCTGCATAACTTCCAACATGTTCCCAAAGCAGAGACGCCTTAGTGGGCAGCCTGAGGTCGCAGCTCGGCCAGAGTCACCTCTGGACCCAGAGTTGGACCCGTCATGGTTCATGTTCAAGGCAGTCCTAAGGGAGAAGAGAGTGAGCCGTTGCTTGGGTTTTCAAGAAAAATCGTTAACCAGATAAGAGGGGTACCTACCTGTTGTTACCTGGGGGGCTCAAGGAAGGCTTGAGAATGACTCTTCATGCTAAAATCTTGAGTTAAGGCCTCTCCTGTAAAAAACCAGAAACACAGTTTTCTAAGTAAGCTGTGACCATTCTGATTTGAGGTGCTCATGGGAGAGGCATGTGTTTTGTTTGTTTTTCTCGGAGTACAGCATGGGTTGGAGTAGGGGTACATGCAAGGAAGCTTCTATCAAAAGAAGCCAAGACTGTGTACCAAAAAAGTGGGGTTGCAGAAGGGTGACAATATGGTGGCTACATTTACCAAACCCTTCCATGGTTTTATCCATCTTACGCGAGTGCCCCAGGGGATAAGAGAAAACACTCCCTCAGGTCATTTTATGAGGCGTGTATAATGTTGATACTAAAACCAAAAAAGGACAAGGCAAGGAAGAAAAATGACAGAGCAATCTGATTCACCAGCAAAGAAACAAAAATCCTAAACAAAATATCAGCAAGTAGCATCTAACAATCTTTTTTTGTTTTTTTGTTTTTTGTTTTTGTTTGTTTTTGTTTTTTAAAGATAATACATCACAATGAAGTTGGGTTTATCCCAGGATTGTAGGGTCGGCTCACCATTAGAAAATCAAATAATGTCACGTTCCAAGAGAAAGGAAAAGCCATGACAGTAGAGTACTATGCAGCAGTGAAAATGAATAAACTGAAGTTATACACACCAGTGTGGACTATTCTAACACATGTGACCTTGAATAGAAAAGCAAATTGCAGAAGAACACATGCGACAAGTTTCCATTTATACGAAGTTCAAAACCAGGCAGAATCGAACAATATATTGGTCTATTTTTGTAATATTGGGAAGGAATACACAGATTATAAACTAAAATTCAGGATAATAGTCACTTCCCTGGAACAGAAATGGTGTTGGGGAGGAGAACAGTGAAGGGTACATGGCTGTTTACTTATTATATTATTCCTTAAACTTCACATCTCTTACATAGACTCTTTTGACTGGCTGAAATATTTTGTAATAGGAATTTCCAAAAGCCCATCAAGTGTTTTTCCATTGGTCTTAGCATAAAACCCAAACTCCTCTTCTATGGCCTTCAAATCACACTGGATTGTGCTCCTGCCTCTCTCTCCTATCGTACCTCTGGGCTCCCCAACTCTCAGTGGCTGCATCTGTTTCCTAGTCAAAGCAAGCACGTCCTGCCTCGGGGCTTTCGCACTTGCTGTTCCTGCTGCCTGAAACACTCTTCCACCTGTCTCTCGTTTAGCTACTTCTTTATAACTTCGGTCTCTCAGCTCAGATGCCATCTCCTCAGCAAGGATTTCCTTGCCCATGCTGTGTAAAATGCCCCCTCCCGCAGCCAGTTCCTCTCAAGCCCCCAGCTTAGGTCATTGATGACATTCCTTCCCAAGGATGGATGACATTACCTCACAATCTGTGACAGTCTGGCTTTGTTTTCTTATTGGCCCCGTGTCTCCTGCATTGGAGCATAAACTACCTGAAAGGCAGTTCTTGTCTGACTTGTTCGTCTCTGCTCACCCGGTACCCAGCACAGTATGTCGGGAATGTAACAGGTGCCTAATAACTATTTGCAGAATGAATGAATGGCTATCTGGCAAGTCAAAAAGTTTAACCAATGTCCCATGTCAATTAGAGGAAATTCTTGGTTTCATGGTTGGCACCGAGGGGGACAGGATTAGATAGAACTAACTTTCAGGAGTACCTGTATACTGAAATCTTCTATCTGTAGGCAGATGATTTGCCAGCAACATGGGCAAGGGGCCCAGATTAAATGCGATTTCCATTCTACCTTGGAAGGTGACTCTATTACTATTCCCTGGTGGGGTTTGAGGTTTCAGCCATTTCCCCATCTTCCCAGGTAGAAGTCGGCGGGACGGTGAGAGCCCTGAGCTCGCTCCTCCGACCTGGGCAGCTGCTCTCTTTGCTCTCGCACACGTCTTTGGGACAGGGGAGGGGCTGTGCCCTGGGGAAGGTGGTCACAGCCCTGGGCATCAGAGTGCTCCACCTGGCTGAGACCTGAGTGGGTCATCACTGCCAGTCCACACTTGGATTGGCGTCTCTCATATAAAAACAATGATTTAGATAAAATCAAACAACAGAAACCAGCACTGCTGTGGCTGAACAGAGCAAAGGGTCTCAACATGTTGACGGTCAAGCCTTCCCTGTCTCCCTCCCACTGAATCCCAGAAATCTTACAGAACAGAGTTTGGAAACCAGGGGTCTGATCTAGATTCTTGCACGGCCTTTGAGCTCTGCCCTGTGGCCCTAGAAGACACAGTTCCAGAAGCATCCAGCCCAGCCGGCTTAAGTGGGAGGAGATCTCAGCAGTCAGAGGTGTCCAGCTCCCATGACAAAGCGGCTCCTTGACCATTCTCCCCGTGCCCCAAGCTTTCCCTGCCAAGCTGCCTAACTGGGAAAGGGATCCCGGGCTCCTTTCACAGGGAACCTGGCCATGCCACATCCCCACCACAAAGCAAGGATTCAGTGGGGCCCCCTCGGCCAAGTTTCAGCCTACAGTCACTTTTGTCATCAAGAGCCAGTCCCAGGCAGTGGGGAGGGGGCAGGGCCAGGAAGAAAGGCTCTGAGCTGCTGCTGGCTGTCCCACCAGGGAGTTTCAGGCCACTTCCCCAAGAGCCAAGGTCAAAAGGCGTCAGGTTCCTGTTCTATCAGAACAGGTTCTCGTAGATTGTGCACTCAGGAAAAACACAGAGCACTATGTGAGTGAGTCATAGAGGCAGAAGAGAGGTGAGGAGAGGGCTGAGCCAGAGAGGGCTGATGGGAGAAAGGAAAAGAAGGATGTTAAGTAATCTGCAAGGCAGAGCAGCGATTGAATATAGTAGGAACAGGACATTCACACACCACGTAATGTTTTGGTCAGTGACAGACCACCTACAATGGTGGTCCCAGAAGATTATAATGGAGCTGAATTTTCTGTAAGAAATGGACGGATATGTGATTCAGAAGGGTATTTCCCCCTCCGGACAGGAGCAGCATCTGTGAACTTGGCAACAGAGGCCCTCCACTCAGCACCTCAGTTTTGAGTGCACAGGTGCCACCCCGGTCAGTCACCACTGACCTGTTTCAGCACAGAGGAGCCTGTCCCCCAGTGCTATGTATTCAGAGGGTGCTGAAGCCCTCCCAGGTCCGGCCTGTGGTCTTCAGAGTGCAGTGCTGTAAATTCGTTGCTGAGGACCTACGATCCTGCACAGGGACACAGGTCCACAGGAGCGACCTTGACGAGTACTAAGTGCCACTGCCGTTGCAGTGAAGGCTTTCTGTGGCAGTGTGAAGCCAGCCTGTCCCTGAACTTTGGAAATATTTTCAGGTTGTAACGGTGTGAAACATAGACATGCCAGAGAGAGTCCTCTGTGCCAGGTGGGGTTGGTGGGACCCGAAACGAATTTCCAAAGTCAGAATATTGAGTCCTCACTTCTACATCCTCTCTGTGCTAAACAGCCTTTTATTTATTTATTTTTTACATTAACACCACATAGTTCCTTAATCCACTGCTCCCACATGCAGTGGCTAAACCCACGTTGCCATGACAATCCCCCGTGTTCCTCTTTATCTCCATCTTCATTTCTAATTCCTACTGATCCTTGGGCCACCTTTACTCCCTCCTGACACTTACTATTGAGGTGATCTCTGCCTCACCCATCCAGTTTCTCCTCGATATTTCCGATCAGTCCATCCCACATCCCTGTTCATGGAGCAGCATTGACAGCGTCGGTGTTCTCTTTCTGGCCCTGTCGGAAGCAGGCAGGGTGGGGGGCTTGTGGGACAGTGTTTATGTCTTCAGTAGCGTACAGTGACGTCCAAGGCCTTCACACCCACTCACCCTCACTCACGACTCCCCCGAGCCACTTCCAGTCCTGCCAGCTCCTTTCACGGTGAGTGCCCTGTACAAGTGGGCGTTTATATCTTTCATACCATATTTTTACTGGACCTTTTCCATGTTTGATGTTTAGATATACAAATACCATTATGTGACAGTTGCCCGCAGCATTAAGTACAGTGACACGCTGTACGGGCTTGTAGCCAGGAGCAACAGGCTGAACGAACCGTACAGCCTAGGTGTGTGGTAGGCTGTCCCACCTGGATTTGTGTAAGTGTGCTCTGTGATGTTCGCACAACGACGAAGTTGCCTAGCGACACACTTCTCAGAACGTATGCTTGTTGTTAAGTGACACATGGCTGTCTGTAATAGGAGTACTAGCAGTAGCAATAATGTGATTGGCAGTACTGAGACCGTGAACCAGGTACCCTTTACCAACTCATCCAACTGCTCTTCAATGGGCGAGTAGCTCCACTATCTGAGTCTCAGAGAGGCTAAATAATTTGCCCTGGGTCACACGGCTGCAAGCACAGAGTCAAGATTCACAATCAAACCGGCTGGCTTGGAAGTTCTCCTCCAGTCCTTTGCCCCACACCAGCTCCCACAAGGTCAAGCCCGTGGGCCGGAAATCAACATCACACAGTTTATCCTTGGAGACATCCTACCACGAAGGCATGAGGGGTGACAGGTGTGGATTTCTTTTAAAACGGCTTTTTAAAGAATTTGATTCCAACAATTCCTGGGCCCCTACTGTGTGCCGGGGTTTTGGGGGGACACACAGATGTGTGAGGCATGCTTTCACAGTCCAGCAGGAGGACAGGTGACTCTTCCTCATGGAAGGAAGGTCAACATCTGGGTAATAGGGAACGTGTATTGAACACCACCTCTGCTGGGCCATCTGCTGAGCTCCTTCCAGGTATAATCATTTAATAGTTATTAGTTCTCTTTTATGGAGAAGGACTCTGGGGTTCAGAGAGTAACTGATCAAGGTCACACAGCTAGTACAAGGCAGGAATAGAATACGTCTGATTCTAAAACCCATGCTTTTAACCACTAAGCAGCACAGATAAAGTGCTGCACAGATAAGGAGCCTACGGAAAATTTTATTTGAAGGATTGGGTGAAGGAAGATAAAGTAGCAGCTTTGCCGGGCCTTGAGGCAAATGGACACTTTCCTGGGGCAGAGTTTGGAGGGAGGAGGAGATGAAGGCAGTCCAGGAGAAGGGGTTCGGCCTGAGAAATAGCAGAGACATGGAATTAAAGATGTCTCCCAGAATTCACCACTTCCTGCAGAGAAAAGAGGCAGCTTCTCCCTCCCCAACAGAAAACAGGAGGGAAACTGATAAGACCTGACGTCTCCAGACTGCTTGCTAATCCATTTAAGCACTGGCGAAATTGAGGAAGACAAATTCATCGTGAAGACTCCGGGAGCCATAAACAGAAAGAGCAAGTCAACAAATCAGGTGTCTCTGGGAGCTTGAGGCGGTCGGTGCCTTTCTCTAAGTAGGTGGCTGGCGTGTGACTCTATTAAGAAGGCCAGCACCAGAGATCCAGCCTTGACACTCCAGCTACCTTCGATATTTCTTGGGAAATGTGACATCTCTGTGTGTCCCACTGCCAGGATCGTCTGGTGCCTGTGGGCGCAGGGCAGCAGCCAGAGCTCCTGCCACTATCGACTCAAAGCCATTCCGACACCTTGATCCTTCTCCAGGCTCTGGGATGAAGCACCAATGGCCTTTCAGCCTCTCAGCACCCAGCCAGCAATAGAAATATCTGCTATCATTGCTTGGACGCGGACAGCATGCTGGGTTCACGCTAAGTGCTTTGAAAGGGTTAATTAGCTCATTTGTTCTGCCACGCTGGCAGGTACCATTATCCTCACCTTTATCCACGTTATCACTGAATACACTGAGGCGTAGAGAGGTTGAGAAACTTGCCCCAGGTCTCATAGCTAATAAGCAGTGGTCCAGCACACAAAGTCTTGTTCAGATCTTCCTCATCCACCAGGCAACAGAAAACCGGCCTTTCAGCCAAACGTAACTAAAATTAAGGCAGGGCTAATCCCGATTACCAAGCCTGGCCCCACGATCCCACCACTGAGCCTGCCGTCTGGGCACGAGGAGAAAGTCCATGGGAGATGGCACAGCTGGCCATCCTGGCACTTCTGAGGCTCAGCCCTGAGTCCAGGGAGGCAGGAGTTGAGGCTGGAGTGTACCCCACTCTTGATCTGTTCGCTGGGGGCCCACCAGGCTGCCATGACCCTGGGCACCATCTGGACACAGCACTTGTCCTTGTGCAGCAGACTGTTTGGACACTAACTTCATTCATTTGGTTCCTCCTTTCCAAGAGGTATTTTGCAGCAAAAAGTAAAGGAGGGAAGAGTTCTCCCTTCTGAAGTCTGGGGGCGCCATGGAAGGTGTCTGTGAGTATCGACTCCAGGCGGTGGGGTGGGGGGCGGGGGACCCACAGGACAGCAGGCCTGCCTGGCAGCTTCCAGGGTCAGTAATGCTGAAAAAACAATGAGTGAATGCATGAAGGGTGTCGCCTGGTGTCTGGGGGGAGGAAGTGCTCTAAATGTGTTAGCTGTCATTTATAGCACTGGGGAGGCAGGTGAGCAACCATCCACCATTAAAGGGGCCTGGAAGCAGTGAGGGGCTAATTCAAGGCCATTCACGTTGGAGATGGAGGAGAATCTGGGGTCTAGCTCAGAGATATTTGCCACTCACCACCCTGTGTTTCTCAGATTTGTGAAAAGGCATGTGGTAGGCTGAGTAATGGTCCCCAAAGATATCTGGATCCTAATCCCTGGTATTAAGACTGCTACCTTCTCTGGCAAAGGCACTTTTCAGGCATAATTAAATTAAGGATCTTGAGATGAGATTAGCTAGGGTTACTTAGGTGGGTCCAATTATTATTATAAGTATCCTTATAATAGGGAACAAAAAGGTCAAAGGAGGAAGTAGGAGATGTAACAATGGAAGCAAGAGGCTGGCAATGATGAGGGGACACAAACCAAGGAGTGGCCTTAAGAGCTGGAAAAGACAAAGACATGGATTTTCCCCTAGAGCCTCCGAGAAGAACTGGCCTTGCTGACCCACTGACTTTAGTCCATAAAACTCACTGTGGACTTCTGACCCCCAGAACTTCAAGAGAATAAATCTGTGTTGTCTTCAGCCACCAAGTTTGGGGTCATTTGTTAGAGGAAACGAAGACAGGTAGCATTCACTCACGTTCACACCTTTCTGTGACACCTGCCGACACTCAAGACTGTTCATTTACCCAACGATCGGTTTCGCTGGGCACAGTTCTTAAATCCCGATAAAACTAATCACTTGGTGAATTTTGCACCCAGGTTGGAGGGAGGCTGGCCAGCCTGGCCCTCCTCCACCGCGTTTATATTTTAACCCGGGATTCTGTGAGTGAGCCAAATCTTGTACTTGATCTGCCTGAGCCGGGATAAAAAACTGTGACACAAGGCATGAACTCTCAGGCTTGTCTCCACAGGCACTCCACCTTCCCGGGGACTCAAAACCACCATTCCTAAGCCCTTAGCACAAAACGAGCCAGACGTTTATTTTATGTGGTCTTGACATTGGGGGGGGGGCAGTCTTAGCCAAAACTACAGGTGTGTGGAGGAGACAGACAGACCTCTGCGGGCCGATGGATCTGGCAGCAACACAGTCCGCCTCCCTGTTCCCAGGCCGTTAGCAGACCGGCCCTGATTCTGGAGATTAGGATGCAGTTTGAGAAAGTTTATCCTGCCCATATCTGGACATTTTCTGTTTTAGCCACGGTGGTGGGGCCGCCACAGAAGTGGCTCCCAAACCTTCTGCCAAGAGCCCTCTGGATGGAACACAGCCAACTCTGCCCGGCCCTCCCCCCGTCTCCCTCTCTCCTCCTTTTGCCTCCAGCTTCTACTTGAAGCATTTTAGCCAGAGCTCCTTTCTTGAGCCCTCAGTCTCCTACTGCTTCCGATTTTTAGAAAGACCCTGTCACAAGCAATTCTTTCCCCACCTGTTACGTTTTGGAATTGTAGCACCAAGAGTGAACCTGCTCCCAAGTGCCAGGCACTGTGCTGGGTGCTTTCCATGCATTTATTATTATTATTATTATTATTATTATTAATTTTATTGTAAAATTTAATATATTTGATTCATCTTACATAAATATTTATTGATTTAGTATTGCCTTTATTTATGTAACATAACATTTAATATTTCATTATTTATTATCGCATTTAAGTTTCCCAAGGACTCTAATGAGGAAGTTTCTAGAATAATCTCCATTTCATAGATGAGGCGATCGGAATTCAGAGAAGTTAAGATACCTGCTCGAAGTCACACAGCAAACGGCACAGCAAAGATTCAAACTAGACATGACTGGCTCCCGAGCTAGTGCGCTCCCAGTGCCCCAGTCTCCCATTCCCACTGCCTCTCAGCACCCCCTACACCCACAGAGAGCCCTCTCCCTACACCCCGGCTGCTGGAAGCCCTCCTGAGGCCAACCCCAGTCCCTGCGTCAGGAAGTAGAATTCTTTTTTTTTCCTTCATGTCATTTTCCCTCCATAAAAAACAACTTCCCTTGTGTGAGTCACTCAGGCCCCTGTCAACCTGATACTCATCTGCATGTACTGTAAATAATTGATGCTGGGTTGTTTAATCATGAAACTAGGATTGAGGTTAAGACAGGGTGGCTGACAGGAGAGGGGGAGGAGAGTTAACGGCCCACAGAGACAGGGGCTTCCTTTGGGGGGTCTGTTATGTCTTTCACGTTGAGAAATACAATGAGAACTACCCTCGGCCGAGTGCTCACAACCTCCACGGCATCTCAACGCTTCCAACACCTCCCTGTTGCTCTCAGTGGCCCAAGAGGGAAGGTGGTACTTTAACCCCCCCTTTACAGAGACGTTGAGGCACAATCTGTGTGAGCGTTGGAATGAAATGCCCCTCCGCCCCCCATCCAGTGGTGATTAGGACAGTACCACCCTCAAAGGGTTGAAGAACAAATGTTTTATCCATGTTAAGCGTACAGCACTGGGTATACAGTAAGTGCCAAGACATAGTACATCAAGGGAAGGATGACGTTTGGATAAGCCTAACCCTGATCTTGACCCTAAAGCTCCTGGGAAATGAAAAAGACTCCTTTTGCTTTCTTTGCAGCCAACATGTTATAATGAAGTGGCCTCATCGTCTACAGGTAAGCCCCAGTGAGATGCAAATGATTTCTCAGGAGCCTCAGAGAGTATAGCGCAGCTGCCCTTCAACTCTGCCATTCTGAGCTGAAAATGCCAACCGAGGCCCCCCTAAGTGCTGGAAGAGGCAAAGACCTCCTTGGGGATGCTCCAGACAGCTGTCTGAGGTGAGACGTCACCTGCAGGGCACAGCTCACCTCCAAGCTCAGCTCATCTCCTGATTTTTTTTCCTACCTGCGCTGGAGGCAGAGAAAGAAGAGAAGGTGGTGCCGGCTCACTAGCCTGATGATATTCTAGGCAGGGTGGTTTTGTTTTGCCTGCTCATGGTTCCCAATATCTGGTCTTCCCTTCCTCCCTCATGAGAAAACTCCTGATGCTCAGCTTCCAGTGGCTTCCCAGAATAAAGACAGCATTACCCGGCCTCACGGGCAGCTAGCTGTGCCAGATGACTATGTTTTGGCCAATGGGATACAAGCAGGAGTGTGTATCAGGGAGGGGGACATGCAGGAAGGGTTCTTAAAAGGAAGGGACTTATTTTGTTAGGGGGAGGGGGCTCCTTTCTATTGGCTATAGTGCAGATATGATGGCAGAGCTCAGCAGCCATACTGGAGCATAAGGTAGAAGGTAGCAGAGCAACAAGAGAGAAGGGGTCAAGGTCCCTGGAGACCACAGAGCTGGCCTCCCAGCCCCAGACTGCTGACATCTGGACTCTGTTTACATGGGAGAAAAATATATAGGTTTATTCTATTGAATCTTCCGTTCCTTAGGGCTCTTTGTCACCTAAGCCAGCCTGGTGAAGAGTAACAGTGAATTTGTTGTTATTTATAAGACTGTTAGCTCTGCCAAGGACAGTGCTAAAAGCTTTACCTATATGAGCTTATTTAATCCCCACAGGAACTCCCAAGAGCCAGACCGTTACTCCATGCTGGAAGAAACCGAGGTCTTGCCCAAAGCCATATAGCAGGTCCGCTGTCCATCCTGCCGCTAAGAAAAGATGACCAGAGAGAGGGTGTGGCAGGCCGACTTTTAATGTGGCCCGGTAGTCCCCACTTCCTCATGTTCCTGCCCTGTGTGACTCTCTGCTTGAGCGTGGGAGGGACCTGTGGCTTGCCGTTGACCAGGAAAATACAGCAAAAGTGACAGGATGAAGGTGATTACGTTACATAGACTGGAAGGCTGGCTGTGGGCAGACGCAGCTCTGTGAGGTAAAGGCACAGAGTTTCAGAGCCAACAGGGCCTTGGTGACAGAGGCACGCATGGATCAGGAGGTGACGGCCTACGGCAGTTCGAGGCAAGGACGCTGGTACTAGCCTTGGCTCCTGTACTTAACTACCTGTTCCTGACAGCCCATGGAGTCTCAGCTTCCTCACCTGTGGAATAAATGGCGGTAACGACAGCTTCCCGTAGAGACAATACACAGGGAAAGTGTTTGTCAGTGGAGCACTGCTCAGGCTGCAGTCTGCAGGAATGGGCTTCCCAAGAGCCTGAGCCGGACGGAAGAGTGAGGCAGCCTGTAAAGAAGCCGAGAAGGGCTCCTCAGGCAGAGAAATGGGCAGCCGGAAGCAGAGGGTCCAAGGTTCCAGAAGGAGGTGCAAAGAGAGAGGGACAGCGGTCAGACTCAAGTCCCCTAGACAAGTTCAGAGCACGCTGTTTTACCTGCCCAGCGACCATTCCCACTCCTGGCGGAACAGCGCCCTGATTTCCATTTGCAAGCCCCCTGCTCCCCTCAGCCCAGGGGTTGGACCCTAACTCTGGCTCCAGGGGTGGCACCTGCATTCCTGGGCATCCCACACCCCTGGGATGGTTTCCCTGAGAGAAAAGGAAAAAATGGAGCGGGGGAGAGGAGAAAAAGAGGATAAAATAATAACCATAATAATAAAGCAAGACAGTGGCCCTACATGGACCACTGATGATGACGTGGCACAAATTAAGGGCTGATTAACACCATCTTCTGAGTTGAGTGCCACTGGGCGGTGTGACACCAGTCACACCCAGGTTGCTGTCCAGATGGCCAGTGAGAATTTGCTGCACGCAAGAGAAGCACTGTGAAATACAATAGCCACTAGCCACGTGTGGCCACTGAGCTTCTTGAACTGTGGCCGGTCTGCACCGACACGTGCTAAAAAAGTGCAAATCACACACAAGATTTCAAAGATTAAGTAGGACAAAAGAACATCTCATTACCATTTTTAATTAGTTCCACACTGAAATGCTATATTTCAGATGTATTGCGTTAAATAAAATATAATTAATGTTGCCTATTTCTTTGTACTTTCAAAAAAATGGGGTTGCCAGGAAATTGAACATTACTCATGGGGCTGGCATTCTATTTCTTTGGGTCAGCGCTCCACAGTTAGGATTTGTGTTTGTTTCGTTCACTGCCTCTTCAGTTCCAGAACAGGCCTGGCACGTGCAAGAGGAGCTTAATAAATGTCGATGGAATGAACAGCACGCCATCATGGTATTATGAAAAATACATGGACTCTGGAGTCTATCTTGACCTTGGCTTAATTCTGTACGCCACTGGCAGTGCGCTTTAGCTCGTGGGCCTCAGTTTCCTCATCTGTAAAAGGAAGATGCTACTTTTGAGGATCCGGTGACATAACCTACACCGGGTCCAGCACCAACCCTGCAAACTTGTCGTCACGTGTGTGGGAAACCCCGGGAGGTGCGGAAATGATAGACCCACGTTAGGCGCCAGGCTGTGGCCTCGAGCAGCTGCTAAGAGGTTTATCCCCAAACAGAAGTGTCTTTGATCTCGCTGCTAGAACTGCAGCCAGTCACCCATTCAGACAGGCAGCCGCAGCTCGGAGAGCGAGGCCCAGAGCCAGCGTCAGCTGTGACTGAGGACAAGGGAGGCACGCTCCATGCGCACCTGTAATGGCCCCAGTTTAGAAACCCCTGGAGCGAGGGCTCAGGCTGGTCTGTGGGGGCTTCTCAGAGTCCTTTCCAGAGAAGAAATTACTGGCGAAGACTGTCTCTGCATTTCTGATGCCCAACATAGGAACACAGAAGCCGAGGAGGAGGGAGAGGTGGCTGCAGGAAGAGGTCTCTGGGGCCAGGTGGGATGCTCTAGCACAGTCCTATATAATTTCATGAGATCACTGGACTTCCAGGGATTGTAGCCCAGGATAAGAATCCCCACTCTGGTACCTAACAGCATGGCTCTTGGAAATTTAGGTGTATCTGGATATAGACAATGTGCATTAGATTACAAATTGGGGGAATTATACATTTTACAAGAGGGCTTTTTTTGTTTTCTAGGGCATGCATCTTTAAATCATGATAAGAACAGCTAACATGCATTAGATGCTTACTCTGAGCCTGGATTATCTCATTTAATCTTCATGAAGAAGATGCTACCATCATCCCCATGTTATAGAAGCAGACACTGAGGCCCAGAGGAGTTATGTCACTTGCCCAAAGTCTCATGTTAAAAAGTAACAGAAGGAGGCAGTGAACCAGAGAGCCTGAGTCCAGAATCCCTCTAAAATCCTGCCTCTCACCCACTCCCAAGCCATGCTTTAAAAAAAATGAGTTTTTAAAACGGCTACACATTGCCTCCATGAACAAGGCATTCCTTTGTCCGATGACAGAAGCAGAGGTTTGCTGATGGCTGAGAGATGGAAGGGATGTGGGGTTGTCCCAGGCCACTCGATGACAAAGACGCGTGAATACCAGAGTCTTAAGTAACCTGCCTAGAAGCTGAGGGCTGTGAGTCAATCCCTCCTAGGTCCAGGCACTGAGGTGGACACCTTTGCACATCATCTCTGTAACCCGAATCATCAAAACGCTCCCTGGCTACTCCCTTGTCCCCACTGTGAGAGGAGGGAAGGGGGCCGAGGACGGTGACCAGTCGGAGACGACAGGCTCTAACCGGCCCTGTCCAGATGCAAAGCCGGGTCATCCACCTGAAAGCCCCACAGTGGGTGTCACGGTTTCCGATGTGTCTGTGGGTGTCCCAGTTGGGTTCCCTGTCCCTCAGGCCAGGAGCTATGCCACAGAGTCTCTGCCCCACTGGGGTGGGAGTTTATTAAGTATCTGTGAGGTCAGACCCCTAATCTACTCTAGGGTGTTTAGAGCTGAAGATCAGCTGAGGAATCGTAACTCCACACATTTTGGTAAAGAAGGGGATTACAAAGCCAAGGCGGCCAGAGGGGTTGAGGCTCGGCCAGGGTCAAGGTTGCTCCCTGAGCCGGGAGAAACCTCCAGGCTGACAATGACAATGGCCATGCAGTCACACGAGTCGCAACAACAACAACAGCGATGAAGAGGATGATAAAGTAGCTGCTATTTCCTGTGTTGCCCGGACGAGCTGGTGCCGCCTGCTGAGGGAGGCTTGGCCGTCAAACTCTGGTTTGCTGCTTCCCTCTGGGCGTTCATTCCCCAAACATTAACTGTGCACCCATGACACGCCAGGCAGTGGTCCAGGTGCTGGGCGACATGGCAGTAAGCATCGTGGAGAAAACACCAGTGCCAGGCATCCCACAGGTACATTCTCTCTTTATAAAAATCCAGTATCAAGTAGGAAAATTCCAAAAAAGGTAATGTGGGGCAGGCTTATTATTATCACAGAAGTCGTCCAGAGCTTCTTGTACTAGTCACTCTCAAGGGGAGGTGGTTATTGAGGGCCACTGGGGGATGGGCCCCATTGGGCTGTGGGATCCAGGGCTCCCTGGACCAGTGTGTAGGGGCTGAGTGTCCATCCTGGGTGCCTGCCCAGTGTCCAGGCCCCCTTCACAAGGCCCTAAGCCTGGGCATGGCCAGCCCTGGCCAATGAGATCTTCCTATTTCCCAAAGGGTGGGCCCGGCCCAACGAAAACCAGTAAATTCAGATCTTCACTGTTGAGGAGACGCTGGTGGGGGCATCCCTGCCTCCCTTGCTGGGTTTGCTGGAGGGACAGGAAGAAGCGCATGCTAGTGGCCATCTGGTCCTCACAAGGAGGGAGCAGGCATGGAAGAAATGAGGGGTGGAGTGAGCAGGACCCCAGCGGACACCACTCAAACCCATGAGTCCAGCTGCACCTACCAATGTTTCAGTCATATAAACCAATCGTACTCTCTGTTGCCTAACAAAAATATTAAGATAAAATAAAGACTAAAAAAATCAAAAACAACACAAAACCACCAGTCACCCCCAAGTGCCCCTTTTCTGAGGCGAGCTTGGTGCTGACAGGGGTGCAGCGGCCACCAGCTTCCCCTCTCATGTCCTCTCAGACTGCAGTCAGGCCGCAAGTACCTGCAAGGTGGGCGTCCCGGAGCGGGGCCGAGTCGAGGCCCGAGCCCAGGGTTACTGGGTCTCTTTCCTCAGCTGGGACATTTTGAGGATGGCTGTTCAGGTGATTCACTAAGAGCGGCCTGTGGGTGCGTCAGTGACTGAGGCAGGACGCAGTCACAGGGCTGAAAGTTGGCCAGACTCTCCTGGGCCACCACCCTGGAACACGCCACCCAGTAGACATGGTCATAAATCACTGGGTTGGGCATGCTTCTAGGTGCTTAGCAGGAATTAGAAGGCGGAAGAGCCGGGCCTGCCCTTGAAAATATTAAGGTTAAAAGTACATCTAACAAGCAGATGCACACACGGGAATGGGAGGGAAGAAGGGAATGCACTGGACAGGCACGTGGGGACAGGCACACACATCCGAGGGGACACCATCTCTCCACCCTGTGTGCCAGGCTCTGTGCCGGGCACTGAGCTAGCCGTCGGCAGCACTCTGTCCTCAGCCTTGCGTGACTGAGAGAGACGAAAGAGAAGAAAAGACTGTGAGAGATGACGCGTTGGGGACGGAGGGCAGGAGGGAACAAAGTGGCATCGACAACCCAAAGGAGGAGAGAAAAGTGAGCAAACTGGAGAGGACACGGTGACAGCACAGGAGGAGGAAGGTATGAGAGCAGAGGGCAGGAGATGGGGGAATGAAGCCTCCATCCCTGACGAGGCGTGGGAGGGGCTGGGGACACTGGGGGAGGGGGCGGATTTTTTGGAAAGGGAGGGAGAATTTGGCACTGGGCCTCATGCTCCCACTGGGCAGCTGTCCCGCCTTTGTTGTCCCAGCAGCTATCACGGGGGCGGGCCCTACGTAAGGTTTGCATACATAGACAGGCCCACAGTCACAGAGAGCCTCCGAGCAGGGTTGCTAGGACACACGCCTGCCCTCCCAGTGACTGGCCGAGCACAAAGGGGACACAGCGAGCCCTGGGGAGAGGCCATGCCCTGGGATGGGCCGCCACCTCCAACTGCATCCCGGCCAACCTCACACCTCACCTGGATACACCCCGCAGAGGCCTCCTCCATGGCCTCCTGGCCTCCCCTCTCCACACTGCTTTTTTTTTGCGGGGGGAGGGGGCAGTCTTTCTAAAAGGCAAATGTGATCACACCATCCTCACTCAAGACCCTTCCATGGCTCCCCATCGCCCCCAGGATAAAGCTCTTAAGACCCTTCTAGCCTCTACCGCCTACTTGCCATGGCCCTCAGGCCTGGGCTGATTTCCACGCATCACCTCATTTCATCCTCCCAGCCCCACCTCTCACCCCGTTCCACAGACAACTTAACTGAGGCTGGGAGGCGGGGTGTGGAGTCAACTTCCTCCTCATCTGGGCTCGAAAGTCATCTCATCCATGATTTCTGTCCTCGGGAAAGACGCCCCTGGCTGAGAACCACTGCTCTAGACTATTGGTTGAATTTTTTAAAAAAGAAGCACATATGATAATTTATATTAAGATTATTAAATGTGTGGCCACTCTGCGTTCAGCTTAGTGCCATCAGACATTTTTTCATCTATAAACCAACCCTCGTGGAACCTCGTGCAGGGCAGCTGGACGTCATGGTTTGATGGTTTGCCTTTTATTTTCATTTTCCACCCAAAGATAAACAGAGCAGCTTGAGAAACCCACTCGGGTTCCCTAGGTGCCGGCAAAAAATAAATAAAACAGGCACACAAAATCAACAGTCAAAAGGGTTGTTTGTCCACCTCGAGCTCAGGCTTGCTAAGCACCTGCTGCCGCCCCACCCCCCTGCCCCCCCACCCCCACCTTCCACCCTCCACCCCCCTCCTCCTGTCTTGGAGCCGAGTCAGTGAGGCGGTAGGCGGGAGGCCTGCTGTTCATTTAGACATGATGGCAACTGTCAGCTGAATTGCTCCTGACAGAGTAACGTGATGGTTAGGGAACTGGGACAAGGCTGGCACGAGGCTTTCCGTTCTTAACATGCAGAGATCCAAGAGACCCTCAGGTTCTCTGGGCGTGGTTCGAAATGGCTTTTTGCTTTACCTGTTGCCACAGGCTGCCCTGGGGACTGTTCCCTCATTTCCTCAAAGGCAGCCTGGAGCCCCACCCAGCTCAATCATGAACTGAGGGAGGTATGTGACCTTGCAGGTGACAGTAAATAAAGCTGAGACGTACAACGGGCTCGCCGTGTGCTGGCTGCCATCGACTCACGTCATTCTCACGACAGCCTTTTAGGGAGCTATCAGCACCCCCATTTTACAGATGAGAAAACTGAAGCGGTGAAGCAACTTGTCTAAAGTCCCATAGCTGGTAGAGCTGGGATCTGAACCTACTTTTGGAAATAGTACACAGAACCTTTATGAGGGAGGGTACGTCTCTCGCTCAACCAGCAACGGATGCTCACTCCACTACACAGGAGTCTTCCGTAGTGCTCCCAATTCCACTGAGCTGATGGCAATGTGGTGCAGTGAAAAGCATCAGGGGTTAGGTATTACCCAAATTTCAATTCTAGCTCCTCTGTGTTCTGGCTGTGTGACTTTGGGCCAGAGACTTGACTTGTTGCTCTGTAAAATGGGGATAAGAATAGCACTTAACCAATAGTGTTATTATAAGGATTACACTCGGAAATGCTAATAATAACCAACATTAACTAAATGCTTCCCACACTCAAGGTACTATGAAGTAAGACGTACTGCTATCTTCCTCATTTTACAGATGAGGAGCTCAGAGAGGTTAAGCCCCTTGCACAAAGACACACAGCTAATTGTGGAGATATGGGGATTTGATTGAGCCTAGGCTGACTCTGAGCCCAGGCTCCTAAGAACTGCATCCTGCGTCCTCTTATGTAATTCAACATGTACACAAAACAACTGGCATAGTGTCTATACCACAATAGCTCTTCCACCCACAGCCAAAACCATCATCATCCGGAGGGCACCAGGGAGATAGCACCCAGAGAGGGCCCGTCCAGTTCTGCCTAATGCCCAGCGCCGGGCAGACATCTGCAGGCCTGCAGGGGAGTCCTGCCCTCTGTTCCCAGCAGAGCAAACCCTGTGATGCCCGGCACGTGGCCAGGATTAGCCTGGTGACTGAGGGTGCTTTGTCCATGGCTTAGAGCTGGTCTTGCTGATTACGGGGAGTCAGCTCCAGGACCAGACTTTGGCCCCAGTGAGGTTTATGTTTAGAAACAGACTAACAGTGAGTACTTGAAAGACTCAAGTGTCCTGGCCAGGAGACTTGAGCGATTAGAGTCGCCCGGGGGTGACCACTAGGCTGGGGGTCAGTGCTGTCAGTGACACTTGTTGGAAATACAGATGCCTCTGGGCCCCGCCCAAGACCGCTGGCTCTGAGTTGCCAGGGCTGGGGCAGGGGCATCTGCTCATTTACTTGTTTACTTAAAGTATAATTTATATCTAGTAAAATGTACAGACTTTAGTGTATAGTTTGATGAGTTGTAACCACGCCAAGATCAAGATACAAGACACTCCCATCCCCCCAGAAAGTTCTCTGTGTGTGTCTTCTTCCAATTAACCCCTACCCTCCCAAACCCTAGGCAACCATTGATCTGCTTTCTGTCACTATAGGTTAATTTGATCTGTGCTGGAGGTTTCTATAAACGGACTCATGTGCTCTTAGGTCTGCTTGTTTTTGTTCATCCACGGTGTTGCCTGTATCTGCAGTCGTTTGGTTCCTTTATCTCGCTGAGTGATGCCTACCGCATGGATGTACCGCGGTCTGTCTTCTCTCCTGCCGATGGACACCTGGCTGTTTTCTCATTTGGGCTGCTGTGCATGAAGCTGCGGTGAACATCCGTGTGTGAGTCTGTGTGTGGACAGATGTTCGCCCTTCTCTTGATAAACACCCAGGAGTGGAATCGCTGGGGCACTGGGAGAAGCTTTGACTTTTACCTTCTCTCCAGGTGCTGCAGCGTAAGGGGTGGGATTCCTCAGCCTGCTTTTTTTTCCAGCCCTCTGTTCTCAAAAGGGCCCCCTTCTCTGATTTCCAACCACGAAAACCATCCTTCCCTTCCCTTTCCTCCTTGCAGTTGAAACGTGAAGCTCTGTTTTCCTTATTGCCGTTTTTGCTTGCTTGGGGAATGATAGCTTCTTTTTTTTTAAAGCACACTTCAAAGTCAAGGCTCTGTTATTGAACGGCCTGGCCCAGGAGGCACCGCTTTGATCCATGGAGCAGCAGGCATCATGAAACTTTCCAACCCGCCTCCTTGGAAGAGCGGTTTGTTCTCCCACACAGACCACAACACATCGCCAAGTGTCAAAATGACAGACACGCAAGGAAAGACAGTTATGGAAACGCTCGGCGCGTAGCGGAAACTTTGAAGATTCCAGGTTGAAGGACAAGAGCATTGAGGTAAAGCAAGGGCTAGAAGCAGAATGGTCTTGAGGGAATCTTTTCTTTTTTTTTAAAGATGGAATTTGTGAAATTTGTCTAAAGAAGAAATAAGCAACTGATATTTATAAGAAAGAAGTGATACCTGGAGTGTGAACTGAGACACAGCAAAAGCAAGTCTAGTTTTCATGATGTCAAATAAACAATCTGTGTAAGATTAGGATCAAGGCGGGTCTCAGGTTTTCCTAGGGAGGGAAGACTCTGGGCACATCACACGCTCCCCCAGACACGTCTGTGTACGATTATTAATGGTATTACGTACCATAATATTTTGTGCCAAAAGTTTCGTACACGCTATGTCGCTCGGTCCTCACAACCCTCCATCAGGAGAGAAGGCATTACGTCCATTTTATAGATGGGTAAACAGTGTCAGATTGGCAACAGTAAGTCATTTGCCCAGGGTCACAAAGCTATCAACTACACAACGTGAATCTGAACCCAAGTCAGCCTGGCCCAGGAGCCCACTCTCTGCTCCAT
Source organism: Eidolon dupreanum (assembly GCA_028627145.1). Classification (NCBI taxonomy): domain Eukaryota; kingdom Metazoa; phylum Chordata; class Mammalia; order Chiroptera; family Pteropodidae; genus Eidolon; species Eidolon dupreanum. The sequence goes on from CM053502.1 coordinate 6,106,239, forward strand.
ATGTCAGGAGTTCCAAGCTGAGCTGGACACTTGAGTCAACTAGAGGGCATGTTCGAAACCCCGTTCCCGGGCTCCCACTACTGGGGCATGACTCAGTAGGCTTGGCTGGGGCCTGGGATTCTCTGGTTTTAGTAAGTTCCCTACAGAGTACTGGTCCAGCTGATCGATGATCTGAGCAGAGGATTGATGGGGTGGGCTGCATCCGTGCCAGCCAGAAGGTCCTGCCGGGAGAGCTGGGGGGACACGAGCCAAACCCCCAAAGCTACCTGAGAGGTAGCTCCATGGCCAGGATTGATTGGTGCGTTATGGCAGTCGACTCTGGAACTGCTTTTTCCAGAATCTCCCTCCCTGTCTGGTTGAAAGGGTTCACGGACCCAAATCCAACATGAACTCAACTCAATCCTCACACTATTTACCCGAAGCCAGAATCAGATCCCACGGGGAAGGGCTCAGTCCTACAAGTCCGTCCCCCACTTCAGATGCCAATCGCAAGTCCAGGCTGCCACCTGTTCTCCTGACCAGCTAGCTATAAATCAGAGGTTCCCAGGGCCTCCTCCCTGGGTTTGATTAATTTGCCAGGAGAGCTGACAGAACTCAAGAAAACCAGTTCACTCACTAGGGTACCGATTTATTACCAAGGATGTTAAAAGACACATAGGAATCAACAGCCAAACGAAGAGAGAGACAGGGCGAGATCTCAGATGAAGGAACTTCTGTCCTTGTGGAGGCTGGCGCCCAGCACGGTGGCACATGGAAGCGTTCTGGGTCCCCAGCATGGAAGCTCTCCACAAAAGGGGTCAACAAGCTGTCCGGGTTTTCAGGGAGGCTTTATCACATAGTCATGACTGACCTAAGTCATTGGCCACTGGTTACTGATTCGGTCCCTAGTCCCTCTCCTCTCCCCAGAAGTCGGGAGGTGGAGCTGAAAGTTCCAACCCTCTAATCTCTGGTTGGGTCTCCTGGTGACCAACATCCATCCTGAGGTGCTTTCCAAAAGTCACTTCATTCATATAACAAAATATATCTTTATTACTCCCATGATTTAGGAAATTCCAAGGGTTTTAGGAGCTCTGTGCCAGAAACGGGGAAGGTCAAACACATATCTTTTATAAATCACAACATCAATCTGGTTCTAGGTTAGAACTGGCCCAACAAGGAATTTGCGGGAAACTTGGGAAGTGGGAGTGAGGTAGTAGCCATTACACTTTTGAGGTCATCATAGGTAGATGCGGTGACAAGCAGGCACTATGGGGTCAAGCAGGTTTGAGCCTGTCCTGCTGTCCTTCAATTTGTGTCTAGCTCTTCCTCCTGACGGCTAGTCTTTCTGTCCAACAGTGTCTCCTGAACCCCCACTGGACACCTGGGTGGGCACCCGCCAGGCAGTGGCTGCCTACAGGCCTTTCCACTAGTCTCCCTATCACCCCGCTTTGGTGGCTAGACACCCTGGCTTCTCAGATGGACGTGGCCTCTGGTCCCTTAGACCCCTTTCTCCTTCACCTTTGCCTTCCACTCCCATAATTGTGTAAGATCTCATTCTTATAATAAATCTCTTATCCCACAGGTCACAGGAGCTCAGCTTCCCTGAGTCACCCTGGATGAAAATAACGTCCACTCTCTCCAGCTGAGGCGGCGGTGGTGGAAAAGTGGTCCCTGACCAACGCGTCCCCATTGCTGGGAGCTTGTGGGAAATGCAGATGCTCGGGCCCCACCCCAGACCTAACGAGTCAGAAATTCTGGAGGAGGGTCCAGCAATCTTTTAATAAGCCCTCCAGGAGCGTCTAAGAGGTGCCAAAATTTAATGTAGGCATTTAAAAAGCCTTCCTCCCTTTCTGTTTGGGATGATGAAAAAGTTCTTGAAAAAGATAGACAGGATGGCTATACGACGTTATGAATGTCCTTTATGCCAATGAATAGCACACTTAAAAGTGATTAAAATATTAATCAGCCAAAAGCCACACATAAAAGGTCACACATTGTATGAGTTCATTTCTACAAAATATCCAGGAAACAGATTGGTAGTTGCCAGGGGGTGGGAGAAAAGAGGAAGTGGATAGTAACTGCTTGATGGGAATGGGTTTTTTTGGGCGGAGCATGGTGAAAAGTTTTGGAACTAGATAGAGATGGTGTTTGCACAACACTGTGGCTGTCCTAAATGCCACCGAATTGTTCACTTTTAAATGGTTAATTTTGTTATGTGAGTTTCTGAAACGGGACATTATATCTGTGACAATTAGCATTTATTGAGACATAATGCGAAGGCTTCACAAGCACAGTGCCATTTCATCCTCACCCACCCCTCCGCGGGTGGCACTACTATTCTCCCCATTTAACAGAGGTGGAACAGTCAGACTCCAGAATCCACACTTTTAACCAACACACCATTATACCCAGAACACTGACTTATTTCTTTGTGCGGGAGACGGAAACAAGACATCAGCCAAAACACCTGGGCCTACAACTAAAAGCAGATTCCTAAACACTCGGCCTCACCTGCCCCGAAGGGAAGTGGGGTGGAGACTGGCTTGCTCATGGGTCCCCAACCCCTGGCCTTCTCAGATAAAAAGGGCCACTAGAAACAACTGGTTTGGATTTGAGTGGCTTATCGGATTGGAAAGATTTTTTAAAAATCATGATAGTAACAAAAAATTTATGGAGCATATATTATGTGCTAAGTGCTTTTTACACGTAGCTCATTTAACCCTCACAAAATCTTAAAACTCTTCTCCCTATTTAGAGAATTTAGGTAATTGCCCAAGTTGCCGAGGTCATTAGGGCCAGCGCTTGAACTTAAATCTGTTACTTTACTACAAAGTGATACATGTTTCTCCCTAGGAAATTTAGAAATGGTAAATATTTGAATTTTAAAATATTTTTTTTTAATCTAAAAATGGGCCAGCTCTGCAATCTGCCTTTCTACATAACTAGATTAGAAGCATCTTTCTTTGTCTTTCAGTCTTCTCCATCACCACCATTTTTAATGGCTATGTGGGTTTCCTCTACACGATGTACCAGAGTCTGTTTCCAGGCCTTTAGGTTGGACACAAGAAGACGCTTCAACCAGAGAAAAACATTTTAACCAGGGAGTTAAAATTTAGCAAAACCCCTTCCTTTACCACAAGCAGCAACATGTCAATCAGCTTTGGAGGGATGATATTTGTGGACAGGGCCAGGCAGCAACACAGCTGATACACATTGATTTCAGGAGCAAACTTTTGGGGTAAAGGCTTTCATTTTCATGTGCTGAAGACAAAGTCAGAACATCTCTCAGATTTACCCATCTCACTCCTTAAAAAGAAGAGCTTGATTTCTGGGCAACACGAAGCAAATGTTCTCTAGGATCCCAACCTATCGCCCCACTTCCTAGTTCTGAGATGACCTACGGGGTAAATGTAGTTAAAAGCTAGTCCTCTGGTTCTCACTGTAGTGTAGTGGTTAAGAATCCAGACTCTGGAATCTGACTGCCCTAGTTCAAAGCCCGGCTCTACCTCTCACCAGCCCTGGATGATGTTATTAGTTCACCAAGCCCTTGGAAACCAAGCACTGATGATGTAAGAAGCCTGGGTCCCTGAAGGACGATGTGCAGCAAGGACCTTACCTTCCCCACCCAACATGTTAAACTGTAATTGTGACCTGAGCATCTCAAGCCCCTGAGATGTGGGGCTTCTTGCACAGTAGCCTGGGTTCCCCAAGTCATAGAACTGTTTGTTATGAGTGTCTATGAGTTAACATATGCAAAATGCTTAGAATAAGTGCCTGACACAATTGCTATGTAATTTTAAATTAATATTAGAAAAAACTTAGGTCAGACCCTCTCACTAGCCAGCCCATGATCTGCTTCCTCCAAGGCCACTGTCATGACAAGGGTGATAGGAAGGCATGGCAATTTCCTTCTTCCCCAGTTACGTCAATGATACTGACCCCCATCAAGAATATTTCCCCAAACATCGATGACTTTTGTTACTAACCGGACACATCTCTGCCTCTCAGGAATTTCCCTAAACTCTTTTTTAATATTTTCAGCCTGAAACCCTCTTGGAGGAAGCAAATTTGTCTGCTCCTCTCTGTGAGTAACTGGGCAACTTCGTCTGGGGCAAGAGCACACACGTGTTCTAGAGCCACGACACACTTCCCCACACGCGATAAGTCAGCAGAAACACGCAGGGTGAGAACGCCGTCAACTACATCCCCGTTGGCTCAGCCAGGCACAGCTCCTCATAGCCCGAGACAAAACTTCAGTCAATGGCTCCTTCAGCTTCCAACCGTAGAACTAAGGACCGATGATCCATAAATTCAAAACGTGTACCCCTCAGTTAATCATACATTTATCTACCATTTATCTGTAAAAGGTTTTTTCTCTCATACTTATAAGTCATGGTTTTTCCTCTTTTGAGGGGGGCAAGGGTGCACAGACCCCTTTGAGAATCTGATAAAAGCGACTGACCCTCCGCAGAAAATTCCAGAGATAGGAAGTTTGCTAAAACTTCAGGTGGTTGATGTGTCCTTAAAGCAATCAATCCAAAGACCCTGATGTGAGTTATTAAAAGCTTAAAGTGACCCAACGATTTCATAATGATTCTGACAACTGTAATACTTTGTTGCCTTGATGACCAGGAGAATATCTAAAAGTAGCATTTAAAAGCATCATATCGTCTGCATAGAAAATTTCTGGAATCATGGCTACCTCTGGGAAAAATACCTTAAGGGAGGGGTCTGTGGTGGAAGAGGGATTTACGTTTTTTTCATTGCATGTCCTTTTATGCTGTTTTTTTTTTCTTTTTCTTTTTTTTTTTT
>CM053502.1:6111529-6131968 GCA_028627145.1 Eidolon dupreanum
GTGAGACCATGTCCATCACACCTGGCTCTGAAAATCTGAGGTGGTTTTTTTTTCTGCTTCTCCTCAGATGCCTTATCCTCCTTGGACCAACATTAAAGTGGTCCAAGGAGGAGGGGCAGGGGCAGGGGCTCCTGACCCGGGAGGGTTGACCTGGGGTTCTCACCACAGCTTCTAAGACTTCCCCACATCAGAATAACATAGGGAGTGAACCACCGATGCAGGTCCCAGCCTCGCTCCAGGCCTGGGGACTCAAACTTGGATTTGCCAGATAAAATACAGGACACTCAATTAAATTTTAATCTCAGGTAAAGAAAAATCATATTTGAGTATAAGTAGGTCCCAAATATTGCTAAAAAAATTTGGCGTTTGTCTGAAATTCAAATTTAATTTGGTACCCTATGTTTTGTTTATTATATATTATTTATTCACATGTTTATGTAAATCTGGCAGCCCTACATGTACCCCTCGGAGCAGGGCCTGAGGATATGCATTCTCACAAGCCCCTTGGTGATTCTGGTGCACCCCCAACAGAAGGGAAACCCCGATTTAGAATTATTTGTGTGGCGTATTTACAGATTTGTTTAGAGACCAGAGGAAATGGAATTTTAAACCCCACGTCGATAATTCTCAGTTTGTGAAGTTTGAGTCTCTATTTCTCTAACATGTCTGATTATGAGAATTTTTCTGGAATGTTCAGAAAAGTTACAGGCTCCCAGGCCCCCTCCCTGGGAAATTCTGATTTTATGGCTTACCCGTGGGGGCGAGGGGCAAGCAATATCTGCATTTTTTTTTCTTTTTTTCCTACATAGTTATTGAAAACATTCATAGGGGCGCAAAATTCAAAATCTCAATGCTCATTAAAAGGGGGCATTGTTTAATAAAATATTAAGAGTTTATTCATGTATGGAATACTGTACTTCTCTCTTCAAAAACAGCTTTATCAAGATATAACTGACACAATAGACTGCTCACGTTTAAAGTGTATAATCTGATAGGGCGTCACCTATGCACGCACCTGTGAAACCATCACCGCAGGCACGACGGTGAACCTGTCCTTCATCTCTCAAAGGCTCCTCACGAATGCGTGTCTTTGCTTGCTTGCTTTTAACAGCGTCAGTGAAGTATAATTTACATAACATAGCCTTTGCCCATTTTAAGCGTGCAATTCAGTCAGTTTTAGTATATTTACAGTTACACAGCCACCACTACAATCCACTTCCAGATCATGTCTATGCATTTCATCCCCTCTCCCCGCAAAAGAATCCTTGGAGGTACTTAGCTTTTTTGTTTATTTATATTTAATTTTTTAAATCGTGGTAAAATACACATAAAAGATACCATCTTAACCATTTTTAAGTGTACAGTTCAGTGGCATTAAATACATTCACATTCACATCTCCAGAACTTCTTCATCTTCCCAAACTGAAACTCTGCACCCATTAAATAAAAACTCCCTCTTCCTCCCCACTCCCCCAGCCACCCATTCTTTCTGTCTCTATGAATTTGACTACTCTAGGTGTCTCGTATCAGTGGACTCTGACAGTACTCGTCCTTATTTCACTTAGTAAAATGTCCTCAGGGTTCATCTACGTCGTAGCATGTGTCAGAATTTCATTCCTTTTTAAGGCTGCATAATATTCCGCTGTATGGATAGACCACGTTTTGTTTATCAGTTCGTCCATCAGTGGCTATTTGGGTTGCTTCTACCTTCTGGCTATTGTGAAAAAGATTGTCATGAACATGGGCGCACAGATATGGAAGGAGGCACTTCATTTTAAGAGGTGCTTCTTATATCAGATAAGCGTGGGAAACGGCGATGAGACACTCTCACCTTGACTGGGGAAGAAGGACGAGGACGCTTTGTAAAAAGAGAAATCATTCGAGTCGGAGGAATCACTGGCATTGATGACACTGCGCTAAGCAGTTTACCTGCTTTCCCTTATTGAATGCCCACAGCAACCTGTGAGCTGGGTCCTCTCATGATTCCCATTGTTTTACAAACAGAGAATGCGAAACTCAGAGAAGTTAATTAATTTCCCCTGGGTCACACAGCTAGTCAGCACGAATTAAACTCTGTCCCCGCTTGCAGTAGAGCAAAGCACACTTTCCTGGTCCCTTAAACATACACAGATTTTTTTTTTTTATTTCTACATGTCATTGCATCTCACTTCATTCCTCAAGTCGCTCCAGACACAAGGACAAATGTTCCCTTGGCCTGTGCTCAGGGCACTTTACAGCAGCCTGAGCCTTTCCAGGGAGTGGCTTTTGCAGGCAGGACTCTCCCCAACCCCATCTTCACAAAAGTGCTCTCTGCTGAGGCTCCCTAGATTGAGAGACTTCTGTGCAAGCATCCTCTAAGCTTTCATCAGGGGATGGGGGGTCGGGGGGAGTGCCGGGGGGAACTTTGCAGGGCAGGGCCCGAGTGAGGGCAGCCTGTGACAGTAACACGTTCCTATGCCTTCCACTTCTTGATGACCCCGACCTGAAGGCTATTTTTAAAAAAGAAAGAGAAAGAAAATTTAAAAAGAAGAAATACTGAAGAGCGTCTCTCATCCACTCTTTCGAGGCCGAGTTTTTTAAAGAAATCTGTGGCCGTCTCGATTCCTGCGTGCTCTTGTTTCAGAATGATTTTTGTGTCCCAGGCGAGGGCACTGTGTCCCCCCTACCCTGCCCCACCCTGGGGGCAGAATTTTCAAGGAGGATCGTTCTGATGCCATATGTTTGGGTGATCATAACTGTTCTTTTCCTAGCAAAGAGTTCCCAAATGAAAACATTTAATTGAGGTTTTGTAGTGACCATAACCCATAGTGAGGTGAAACTGTTTTATTGTAGGGGGCGGGGAGGGCTGGAGGGGAGAAATTAGGGAACTAGATGTATTTGCAGATGTCACAGTGGTCAGAGTGTGCACCCTGAAGCCAGGCTACCTCGTCGCAGTCCCAGCCCTGCTCTTAACATTAGCTGTGGGATCCTGCACCCACCACTACCCCCCAAAGACTCAGTTCCTATTACTGAATAATCGGGGCAATAATAGTTTCTACCACATGAATTCCTGCGGAGATGAGTGAGCAATGTAGGTAACTGCCTAGCCCCGCATCTGGCACCCGTGATAGGCACACGGGGACGCTCAGCTTTAGAATCAAGCAAACACGGGTGGCAGCCGCCATGGCGCCCCTCCTGTGAGTGTTCCTTAGGACAGGGAACCTCCCCAGACCGCCCCGGCTAGCAGATGGATGCATTGCAAATAACTTGCCCATGGAGTGACAGACAAGACAGAAAAATATAAAGAAAAACTCTCGGATGACGAAGTACGGTGGCACCAGGATGCTCCCAGGACGTGTATTTTGTAAATCACGGCTCTTCCACTTCAGAGTGTAGGGCCGCCAGGTTGCACAGCTCCAGGCTCACCGCTCACGTCATAGTCCATGCGAATGGCGCCCCCTGGAGTCGTGCAGGAGGGAACCTGCAGGCCCGTTTTCCCTGCCCGGAAGCAGCTGTTAAGGAATAGCAGAGAGTCTGTGTCTTAGCACCTGGCACGGGAAACTGAAGTCACAGAGTCAGGTGTGCCTGCCATACTGCGATTTCCGTTTGTCATCGCCTTTTTTAGTGTTTTATGGTCTCTGGGAGGGGAGGCATGAAAACCGGCTGTCCTGTTCACAGTGTTGTCCTCATAAAGCAGCTGGGTAAGGAAACCTATGCCACCCCAATGTACAGATCGTGTCTTTCTCAGTCCTGAAATACGGCAAATCTAATGAAGAACAGGTTGGCCCCGCCCCCTTCCCGGGTGCCTGGCGCGGTCCCATCAGTGGTGACTCACGATCAGGCCCTGGGCTGGCCTTGCCCCCAGGGCCAGCAGCGCTAAACATGACTGCCCATGTTTGGGCTTCCCTTTAGCCAGCTTCACCCAGTTCCCAGTCTAGCCGGACTCTCCCAAGTGGCTTCCGGACACCGTCCTTTGTCCTTCTTGAAAATTCATGACATCCTGCCTGACATGAAGAGCGCCCTCTATCGGCCCCTATTCTTCGCTGCTCACTGCTGTCATAGGGCTGCTCGGCAGAGTACAATGAAGAAGCAAGAGCTTAGAGTTTACAGACCCAAGTTCAAATTCCAGCGGCAACCCAGCCTTTCTGAGCTTCGGTTTCCAATTGCTGCCAAGCGGGTACTCATTCATCACAGGCCCCCTCTTCCTCTTCAGATTGTTAATAGAGGTTGTCAAGACACCCCCACCATTGTATAAACTGATGCCGAGTCACCTATTTATGTTGGACTCGTGTATTTATTGTATCCTTTCGGTTGTAATGCAGCCTATGGTATCTAATTCGTTGCTCAAACTAGTCCAACCTTGGTCACTGGGAGCTCTTTCGGGTTAGTTGCTGTGTCCTTTGAATGTCTCCACTCTTTTTTTTGGGGGGGGGGTACTTCCTTACCTCTCAATATTACAAGATGTGCCAGGCTTATCACGTATTTTCCCCTCTTCATATCCAGAATCAAAGGCTTTTTACTTACACTCTATTTACCAATTTTTCCATTCAGTTACATCAGTGAACACCTCCAGTGAGTAGCAGGCACTTTACTGGGTGCCAGGCACAGCCAGCAACTGGCTGACTGGTAAATGTTAACTGACTGAAAAAAGTGGAGTATGCATATGCAGCGTAAGGCTTACTGATATAAAGAATGTGTAGCACATTCTCGATGAATGATAATAAAATATGCAACACCCTCTCCTGTAAACTCCACGCAGCCAGTTGAGTCTCACAGGAGGCTTTAGTGAGCTCTCCACAGCCAGTTTATCATTACAATTGACAAACGAGGGAGTTCCCACCCCGAACACCGGTGGGTATTTGTGTTTGCATTTATGAGTAAGAAAAAGGCGAAAGAAGAAAGATGTGTGCGAGGACTCGACGTGTTTGTCAGTAATGTGAGTGACTTTGCTGCATTGGACAATCGTTCTTAAAAACTGGAAGAATATCTCCTCAATTTTTTTGTGCTACTTGTAATGTAGTGACTGCAGGCACAGCACGCTTTTATATAATCTGCACTGTTAACATCTTAAGTGTAGACAATCAAAAAAAAAAAATCAAGCTCTGATTTACAGCGTTTCCTGATTTCTCTGGTGCCAATCTTCCCACCGTGGCCAATTTCAAGCTACCGAAGCTACTGAAACATCACTGAATACAGAGATACAGAGATGTGTGGTTGCGCATCATTATATAGCCCTTCCGACGTACACATCCAGTAGTTAAATAACCTCAAGAGCATAGCTAACAAAATATAGTAAAATAATTAGGAAGGGGTGAGTTTTAAACACATGTTATCTTTGTTTCTGATGTAATTTAACTGTAAGTTTATGTCATTTAATTTTTATTAATGGCTGTGTTTATGAACCAGCTTGCAAAATTTTGGACGTTTAATAATTGGAGCCGATACCAGCTGGCCCCACATTCCCGGTTCAGCAGTGGACATGTCCCAGGACCCTCCTGGATAGAGTCTGGGATCCCCTGAGCTGCTTTCAGGACATGGCATGTACCATATGAATAACACTGCCATAAGGGAATTGTCCGTGTTCCAAGTAAATTCTATTTCCAGGTAGCCCAGGCGACATGTTGTGGGTTTTATTTATTTATTTATTTATTTATTTATTTATTTATTTATTTAATTTTTTTTAGGCAAGGCAACCCTTGGTTGACCTCACAGATTGCAAGAACTTTGTCAGCTTACAATCCCTTATTTTTATTTTTTATTTTTTACGCCTACAGCACCTGGTCTTCCTAGGTGGTCTCCCATCCAAGTACTAACCAGGCCCGACCCTGCTTAGCTTCCAAGATCAGACGGGGTCAGGCTTGTTCAGGGTGGCATGGCCGTAGATGACACCACCAATTTTTTATTTTCCTTTTTTAACTCAAAACATCTCTTATTCTTTACTAACCCATCATCTAAGTTTTTTTGTTTTGTTTTGTGAGCGTAGAAAGCAGATAGAAAATCATGACCACAAATAACCTAGAAGCTCTAAGAACACAGGTTTCGGAGTCAAACAGCTCACTCCGCCCTGGCTGTGGGACCTTGGGCGAGTCACGTCACCTCTCTGAGCTTCAGTCTCTTGGTCTGGAAAATGGGGGTAAAAATGCTCTCCCTAAATCCAGGATCATTCTGGCGACTAGACAAGACCACACACACATGAAGCACACAGCGCGGGCTCTGGCATACGTGTGTGGTTCACAGCCTCAGCACATCAGTGATGACTTGCGAACAGCCGAGCACGGGGCACGCTCTCCCAGGGCAAGGTCTGCTTTCCCACCTCTTCCCCGCCTCTGGGGTTCCTGGAAGAATGCACGTGTTCTGTACACACTCCAGGCACAAACTATCTTTTTCTTTTTTTTTTCCGCATTCAACCTGCATCCTCTACAGGGTTAGAAGCGGATATAGGAACGATAACACAAAGAACAAGTAGATGATCTGAAAAAAAAAATGGATTGCGATTTCTTGAATAGATCATTGACCAGTGTTTGTTCAAGCTGATGTAAATTCAGCAGTGGATATTGTCACAGTTAATCCAGGTGATTGACAAATAGCTATTTTAAAGAGAGTGTGGAAGAAATCAGGAGTATAACATACTCTCCCTCGAAAACGATACAGAAAAACCAACCACGCAAAATACCACAGAGAACAGAAGAGGAAAAAAAGAAAAAGAAAAGGCATTAGCATGTATTTTTAAACGAATGTTTCTAAAAACAGGGTTGTTGATAACCGACCCTGACCTCAAGCTTCGTATACCTTCTAATGTAAGCACAGCCCAGAGCTAACTTGTAATGTGACTCTTTCTTTTTTGGTTTGCTTTTCCCTGCCCGTTTCCTTGTAGTTCCAGCAGTACTTTCTGAGAAAACCTTGATAGAACAGGCCTGCTAACTTGAGAAACACAACTTCAACCTTCCAACTAAAGCCACCCTCAATCAATAAGCTTTAGAGGAAAAATACTTTATTTTTAGTTTTCGGACCCAAAGAGCCCTTTGGAGTCTCTGCTGCATTTATACATCTTTGGCACTGTCCCCTTTGGGGACTCTGTTGTTAAGGCAATTTGTGCTGCAAGCAGCCAGCTCTAGCCCACCTCACGGGGCTGAGAGTTCAGGGTACAACCCCAGCCAGGGCTCAAAACCAGGTCCCCTATTTGTACCCTCATTTTCACAGCAGCTCGATCACAGTAGCCAAGAGGTAGAAACAACCCAAGTGCCCATCAATGCTGAAAGGATTAACACAATGTGGTATATACAGACAATGGGGTATCATTCAGCCTTAAAAAGGAAGGAAATTCTGGCACGTCTTACAACATGGATGAACCTTGAGGGCATTATGCTAAGCCAGTCACCAACAGACAAATGCTGTATGATCGCACTTACTTAAGGGACCTGGAGTAGGCAAATCCACAGATAGGCAGAGTGCTGGTGACCAGGAGCTGGGGGGACAAGAAATGGAAGTCGTTGTTTAATGGAAATAGTTTCAGTTTTGCAAAATGAAAAGGTTCTGGAGATCTGTCTCACAGCAATGTGAATATACTTAACACTGCTGAACTCTATACATAAAAATGGCTAAGATTATATGTTTTATGTGTTTTTTACCTCAATTAAAAAAAAACTCAAACAGCTCAGTCTCTCCCTGTCTCATGCTGGCTATGGTTCTCAAGGTCACTCCAGATCCTGGTATCCAGCCAAGTCTCTCTGGATCTCTTCAGCTCTGATTGGATCCCATACCCCACCACTGAACAAATCACAGTGGCCAGGGAATGTGATTGGCTGATTGCTTAGCCCTGCCCACGGTAATTAGCTGAGAGAGGGAGGGAGGTTCCCTAGAATCTCCACAACAGTTGAATGGGTACTGGCCTGTCCACAACAGAAGTGGAGCCCTGGAGGTATGCGACATAACCCCCCACTTTAGCGCCCTTGCAATTAGTGGGTGGTGAGGCACATTTACCTGAGCACCCCAGTATGAAAGGGAATTCCTAGTGAAGTCTCTAAATTTGTTTTCTGGGAAAGGTTTGGGAAAGGTTTATAGGAATGATTGAGGCAAGACATCCCCTGGGGAGGGGAAGGGAAGTGGGGGACAGGGTGGATGGAGACGTTAGCAGGACACCTCACTGCCTACAGGAAAGAAAAGAAGAAAGCACGGCTAGAGAAACTGAGAGGTTAACCGGTAGAGAGATTCAAAACTACACAGACAGTAGCAGAGGTCTGGAACACTGCCAAGCCTGCTCCTGAGACAGATTTAAAGTGGGCCAGTGTCGCTGTGAATGCTGGGACAGACATCCCCAGACCTGAGTTCCCCGAACACCATTCTCACTGACTTCAAGAATCCTTTCCTGACCTGCCCGGGAAGAACTGTGGCTCAAAGATGGGTCCAGGAGCCTGAGGGAGCAGGGAACCTTCCTCAGAAGGTGTAGGAAGCTCTGAAAGGAGGGCTCCCGTCTTGAAAGTGTTCTGTCCCATTTCTCACCGTGCAGTGCTGAGCTCAGATCCTCTCCCGTCCACAGAAGAAATGTGACCCATTGGGAATTCGCCGTGTGACCCTAGGCAGGCGGCAGACCTTTGAACTTAGCTTCCAGATTCAGAGAGTGTGTTTTTTTTCAGCCAAGAGAACTGGGAGGGAGGGGAAGATGAGAGGAGGAGACAGAGATAGGAGAGACCAAAAGGGAAGGGAGAGAAAAAAGGAGAGAGACAGAGACTCGGAGAAAAAGAAAGAGTAGAGCGAGAGAGGCCATGAGGCCTTGATCCCCACTCCCTGCCCCCACGCTCTGAGCCCAGGCAAGCTCCTTAGCCTCTCCCAGCCTCTCCTGTAAAACAGGAATAAGGAGACATCCTCCTCTGAAAAACTATCTTGAGGAAGAAATAGTGCAGTGCAATAAATGACAGCACTCACCAATGTCATTGTCATTGTTTAACCGTTAGGCGCAGGGAGAAGCCACCGCTAAGCATTAAACCAAGACAAAAGCCAGGTGTCAGAACCTCCTACTTAGCGTTTGTTTGCTTCTTCGTGGTTAGATGGATTTTGATGTGCTATTCATCCTAAGAAGCTACAAATATTATACCCCAGGGTTAGACAAAGAGGGGTTCCCTGGATAGATATTTATGGAGCATCTGTCGGGTGTTGAGGATCAAAGGTGAGTGAGACAGTCGGGGTCCCTGCCATCCCAGAGCTCTCGGCTTCAGGGGGCAGCTGGCGTAGGAGTGGCAGGAGGATGCACAGCGCAGGGGAAGAGAAAGCAGGCCGTGGGGTCCTCGCAGGCTCACATCTCCGTGACTTGCTCGTTTATTCCGTCAACCAGTATTTGAAGGGCTACTCTGCGTGTGCCAGGCCTTTATTCTAGGTGCTGAGGATACATGCTGATCAAGATAGACCAAAAGCCCTTGTCCTCTTAGAGGCGACATTCTGCCGGCTCGGCAGCTCACCAGCAAATCGAATATCTTTGGAAAGTCACTAGGTCTTGCTCAGCCTGGGTCTCATCGAAGAGCGTTGGGTGAATTAAATGAGTTGATGCCTGGGGACTCCTCGGCAGGGTGCCTGTCATGAAGGCTGCACACAAGGAATGGTGATGTGGCCCCGTGCAGTGAGACCCGTGGTGGGGACCACCATTCCAGTCTTGGAAAGAGTCTGGGGGAAGTGACTTAAGAGCCAAGACCTAGGACTGCAAATCACGCAGCTGGGACAAAGGGCTGGAGGCCACCCGAGCCGGTCGTCACCTCCCCTGACCCTCCCGTCTGCCCCCCGCAGGTCTCCTTCCCCTGGGCGAGGGGTCCAACACCTTGGCTAAGGCCGCCACCGCCTTGGACCACGCAGCAGCCAAAGCAGTCACCCTCGCCACCGCAGATGCCCTTTCACCCAGGTGTCCGGCCAGTGCCAGTGCAGAAGAGCTGGTCCCAGGGGTTCCCCAGACCCAGCAAGGCCTCACCTGCCTCCCAGAAGCGGCCCATGAGTGCCAACGGGAAGATGTTCTCCGTCGTGGTGAACGGCGCCCACCGGCCTCCTGTCATCAAGCAAGGTATTTCACAGGCACTTCTGCCAGCGGCTTAGGGAACGGGCTTATAGCCACGAGGATGGGTCTTGCTCTTTGCTTATTTTCTCTGATTCTAAAAGTAGAACATAATCAATTGTGGGGGGGGGGGAATTGGGATAAACAGGAAGTAAGAAAAGAGTTGAAGATCAGTCACCCTTGTCATCTGATTCTCCCTGTAGACTTCTTGGTGCAAATCCCTCCAGACTTTGCTCTGCCCATATACACACATTGGTACCTCTCTGATGAGAGTGTGTGTGTGTGTATGTATGCACATACATATGAATGTGTGGCAGGATCTACATTTACACACTTTGACTCAGATGTGCAGAAATGTTGGTAACTGAAATCCCCCCTTGCCTTAGGAGGCTTTTAAATATTTCATTACCATTTTACAGGTGAAAGGACACTGAGGCTTATCGAGGAAAATTCCTTCCCCAGAGGTGGCATATGCAATCTAATCCAATCTAATGTCTTTCAGTCACACTTAAGTCTGGCTATCTCCGTGACTGTCACTCACAGCCTGGTCACTCTGGGGACACACAGCCTTCAGGGTTTCTCTCCCTCGCTCTCTCCCCCCGAAGGCCTCATGGCACGTGGGGAGGAGACTTCCTGTCTGTCATCATCCTTTTGACCTCAGCAGCCTCGCTGCCAGAGCAGCCGCGTTGACTTCGTTCCTGGCATGATTCCTGAGTTTCCTCCATGGCCTCTACTTTTGAAGGTCCCCTTCTCTGTCCTTTGTGTCCCAGCCCCAGACCCCTCTGAGTCCCCAGGTCTCTCAGTGGCTCCACCCCTTCCCTGGCCTCACTCAGGACCATTCACCTAGTCACCTCCTTCAGCCATGCAAGCAATAGTTATTATTATGAAATATACTAACTAAGGAGTAAATGAGTCTCTACAGTTTACATCATCGTCATCATCATCATCAAATGAACACTCTTGTACCTACCACTCAAGTTAAAAAATTACTCAACCATTTCCCCCCCAACATTTTAATATGAAAATTTTCTAAGATACAACAAAGTAAAAAGAATGTTATAGAGAACTCCCCCACATACCTAATTCTACCATTAACAGTTTTCTTTATCGCATATCTATCAGTCTTTCCATACTTCTTTTCATTCATTAATCCACCTTATTTTTGATGCATTTCAAAATAAGTTACACATATCTGTAGTCTTCTCCCTAAGTATTTTACCATATGTACCATTAACTAGAATTCAACAGTTTTTCTTTTTAATGTGAAATTAACAGGTAATATGTATTAGTTATCAATTGTTGCATAACAAATTCTCCCCAAATTTAGGAGCCTAAGGCAAAAATAAATAAAAGAAATATCTTAGTCCACGTGAGTCAAGAACATAGCAGCATCTGAGCTGGGAGGCTGTGGCTCTCAGTCTCCTCTTGGGCTGCAGTCAATCGAAGGCTTGACCGGGGCTGGAGAATCGAATTCCAAGATGGGGGCCTCACATGGCTGTCAGCAGGAGGTTTCAGCTCCTCACCACATAACATCCCTGCAGAGACCTACTGGAGTGTCCTCATGACATGACAGTTGGCTCCTCCTGAGCAAGCGGCCCAAGAGAGCAAGGTGGAAATTGCAGTGTCTCTTATAACCGAGCCTCAAAAGTCAACTCTCTGTCATTTCTGCAATATCCTGTTGGTCACACAGTCAGTTGTGTCCAGTGTGGGAGGAGACTGCACATGGGCCCGAATACCACAAGGCGAGAATTCTTGGCGGTCATCTCTGGGGCCGGCTACCACACTCTGCCCTCTGGTCCTCAAAGATTCACCCCACTCCCACATGTAAGGTGCCCTAACCCTCTTCCAAAGCCCCCAGAGTCTCACCCCACTATGGCATCAGCTCAAATTCCAGAATCTCACCTAAATTAAGTCCAGGTACAAACGAAGCTCATGGGTGTAGTTCAAGTACAGCCCGGGTGCTGTTTCTAGCAATCTGAAGACCTGTGAACTACAGAGACAAGTCATCTGTCCCTCCCACCCAGCATGCATTGGTGAGACAAATACAGCATAACTGCTGCGGGTACTCCTCTTGTTCAAAAAGGAGAAAGACAGGAAACACGCAGGAGGCACTGGCCCAAAGCAGTTCTGAAATCCAGCCGGAAAAACATTGGCAGTTTCTCGTTCAGGCTTTAGTCCTACCCTTCCCCAGAAATGACTGTTCATGGCTCCTGTCTCAACACCCCTGTCCCTCAGTTCTGTCCTCTGCGTTGTCCTCCCTATTCCATGAAAGAGTAGTATATATTTGCAGCTATAGAATTTATAATCTGCTTCCCGCCTGTAGAAGCATGGGGGTCCAAAAGCTTCTTTTACTTTTGTGAGTCTCTGTCAGAAGTTGGCAGTGTTTCTTATTGGGGTTCACCATATTAGGCAAAAGCCATGCCCACAGATTTCTTCTGAATTCTTTTTCCACCACGGAATTGATATTCCTGTTCTAGAATTTCCAATAAGCAGAATCATGTAGTTTATATTCTTTTGTGAAAGGCTTTTTCACTCAGCATAATGTCTCTGCAATTCATCCATTTCTATGTATCATGAGTTTGTTCCTTTTTATTGTCAAGAAATTCTGTTGTGTGAACATGGAGATTTTTAGTCTATTCTTTTATTACCAGACACATGAGCTGTTTCTTCTTCTTTCTTTCTTTTTCTTACCCAGCTGCTTTAACTTTTCCACCAGCGTGGGGACTCCCGCTCAGGGCAACCGACTGCCCCTCAGTTGAGTGACCCGTATGTATAGGACATCAAACGCACTATGCCGAATATGTTTTAAATAAGCCACAGGCCTTGTGACAATCATTAATGCATCACAGGGGCCTCGAGAATTTGACTAGATATTATAGTCAAAGCCTGCTCCAGAAGAAGTTTTTTTAAAAAAATCTCACTTCTCCCTTTTCCCTTCTTTTTAAACCCAGTTAGAGATATTGGCAGGAAAGGAGGTATTAGGTTAAGAAGAGGGGAAACAAAAGGAAAAATATGCTAGTCCCACGCTTTCTGACACGGTCGCCACCAGCCACACATGGCCGTTGGTTGCCTGGGTTGTGGCTAGCATGACCGAGGAACGACGTGTTTAATTCTAATCAATTTAAATTTAAAAAACTGATATTTGATTCAGTTTGTTGGAAGGTTTGAAGTATGCCTGGAACATCTCGGGTATGCAAATCTATTTTTCCAACTGTAAATTTTTGTGAAATCTAAATTCAGATTGAGCCTTTCCATTGAAAATTTAGCTTCCAAATTGAGATGCACCGTAAATGTAAAATAAACCCTGGATTTCAAATACTTAGTACTGAAAAGAAAAATAATATAGAATATCTCAATATTTTTTGTCTTGATTCCATGTCAAAATGATATTTTCCTATATTTTATGTTAAATAAAATATATTACTAAAATTAATTTTATCTCTTCTTTTTACGTTTTCATGTGACTACTAGAAAATTTTAAATTGCATATGTAGCTCACATGATTTTTCTGTCAGACAAGGCTGGCCTTGTCAGTTTAGCACCCAGCTGCACGGGGTCCAAGAGAGTGAGGTGGGGAAAGTGAGCTTCAAATAAAAGTTTTCTCACCATCGAGTCAGTTGGGGGAAGAGGAAGGAGAGAATGGGCAGCCTCCTCCAAACGTGGGGAGGAAGACAGAAGGAGAAGAACAGAGTGTTTGAGAGAGAGCCACGACCTTGGTTCTTGGGGCCCAAGGCTTGCACCCCACATGCACAGAAGCTGAGAGAACAGGGAACGCTTGTTCTCAGGGTACTGTGAGCACTCCTGCTTTCCATGCTCTGAGACCAGAGCATCCACTGGCACCCAGCAGGGCCTCTCCCCTGAGACCCGCCGTCCGGCGGAGCTGCAGGCCTCTACCTGGTGCCAGGAAACCCAAGTGAGTGCATAGATGGGTGGGCGAGGAGCTTTCTCTTCTCAGCTATTTCTAGGGGAGACCAACTTGTCCCGCTTTGCCTGGGACTCTCATGGTGAGGGCACTGAAAGTCCCCAACCTCAGGAAACCTCTCAATCCTGGGCAAACCGGGACAGTTGGTCACCTTAACTGTTTCATTCGCTCCCTCACCGATGAGTTCACCACTCAGGGGGCGGGCGTGCTGTTACTGCAGGGAGATTTATGTGCCCTGGCTCCGGAGCCACACCGGCTGGCTCAGACCCTGACTTCACCCCTGTCCGAATGTGTGGCCTCACGCACCTTGGTTTCTCAGCATCTCAGCGGAGCTGACCACAGTACCTGCCTCACAGCATTGTCGTGAGAGCTAACGTTTACACAGGGACGGCGCTGGCGGCCGACGAGCCTTTCATGCGTCGTTATGAGTGTGGGCCCGGCATGGCGCTTTCATTCTCAAAGAATACTCCTGGGCGCCTTTCCCCACCGGTACGTGCCAAACAGAACCAAGACAGGTCGGGGTTAGCACTGGGGTTTAACCTCCTCCTAGCTGTGTGAGCTTGGGTGGAGGTTTTCTCTCTCTGTGCACCAGTTCGCACATCTGTAAAATACAATTAGTAAACTCATTTCAAGGGTCACAAACTGAGACATGGTCCTCGGCCACATAGTCAGGGAGATCAACATTAACAAAACAATCACAGAACAGCATCTATAAAGTGATAACGCCCAGCAGGAGAGGTACCTGGTGCCCCTTGAGCTCATGATTGTGTAGGACTTGACTTAGCTGAGGGATCGGGAAGGTGTCCCCGAAGGAGCAACACTCAAGCCGAGTGCCAAAAGGCAAGTGACAGTCACTAAGCACACAGGGGGCAGCATTCTAGGTGGAAGGGACTGTGGGTGCCAGGGCCGGGTGGTGGGCGAGGTGGAGAGAGTGAGAGGAGATGGTCAGTGTGGCTGAAGGGTCGGATCCAAGAGGAACGGGGCTCAAGACCACGTAAAAAGATCAATGAGAAGTGACAGCCGGTGTCAGGCAGGGAGGGGACGTGACCCAAGGTCCAGCTACACGAGGTGGCATCTGACGTTGGATATGTTCACCACTGCAGGGAAAGTGACTTGGGCATAACTGAGAAGGGTTCTGCTTGTTTGAGACCTGGGGTTGGGAGGTGGGGGTGGGGGGATTACTGGCTCTAAAACACATCAATAAAAAAATGCAGAATCAAAATTAATAAGTGATTGAACAAATGTCCACGAGCATGACCGTGCATACTTCATTCATTGTTAATGTTGACACTCATTCATGTTTCATTACCTTTGAAAACAATTGGTTCAGTTTCTCACTTCACAAGAAGACAAGAATGTGCCCAGAAATCACAGTCAGTGGGAAATTTAAAATACAGCACTCGGAGCCAAGTAATCTCAAAAGCAGAGTTACAGAAATCCTTTCAAAAGTTTCTGCACCAAAAAAAAAAAATTTATTCAGTGTATAACTGTGAATAAATTGTGGTATGCTTGGTGTGATAGAGAGTGGGACTTCCAACGCAACAATGCCAGAACCCCTGAAAGTCATTTAAACGGCCCATGTAACATGGGGGGGGGGTAAATTTTAAAAAATCAGGAACACCAAACGTCTGTCAATGGATTCTAATTAAATGCATTTCAGCACATTGTAGTACAATGGACTACAACACTGCCATTAAAAGAACGCTGTATACCCACGAATACTGACGTGGGAACATGTTCTGCTATATTGTCAGGTAAAAAGGCAAGCTGGAGAAAAACCTCTGCAATATAAGTACATTTTTTGTTTGTTTGTTTGTTTTTGAAGATGTAATTGGGATTAAAAAATTAGCTCACAATTAGCGCTAAATGCTCAACTGTCAGGGGCAGGAAACTTTTTCTGTGAAGAGCCCATAGCAAACATTTTATCTTTGTTTGTGGGCAACGTCATCTCTATCAATATGACTCAATTCTGCCTTTGCAGTGGAAAGCAGAAGCAGACAATAGGTAAATGAATGTGTGGGACTGTGTTTTTTTTAAAAAAAAAACAAAAACTTTACTTACAAAAACAGACGGAGGGCCAGACTTGTCCCTAGGGCCATAGTTTGCCATCCCCTGCCCTATGGTTATTTAATCCTCAAATAGGCCTTAGTAACAGAGACTGTTAATGACCCTAAATTATGTACATGTAAACTAAGGCTTAGAGAGAGTCAATGACCCGCCCAAAATCATCAGCTCTTATATGGCACAGAACAAAGTCTGGAAAGAGACACATAAAGTGAATCAGCCCAGTTAACAATGGGAGCGAGGTATGAGGTGGCTTTTTCCCTTTCGAGGGCATCTGTAATGTTTTCATTGTTTTTCAACAAACATAGACACAGCTTTAATTTTTTTAATTGCGTGAGATGCACCTGTAATGCACAGGAAGTGAATGTGAAGGTTAACCTGATGACCTTCTTTCAGACCTCGGGGATATTCACAATCTCCTCTGTGTTCTCTCTGACCTTGTGTGTTAGTGTGGAGGAACGTCATGGAAGTGTCGGAGCAATCAGTGAACGAGGGGATTCCCGAGGAAGGACCTTCGCAGGAGATTCACGTGGACCGGGACCTGGCCCAGCAGGACAAGGTGAGGGGTCTCGGGGGGGAGGACAGCCAGAGGGATGGCAGAGGGATCGCCACGGCCTCTTGTTCTCTGTGGCCTAGAAGCGCCATTTTTACTACTTCCCAGAAACCACTTCTTACTCCCAGGACATTCACCTAAAACTGGTGACTGTCCATTTTATCCCAAATAACAGCATCGACAGCCACAATGGACTGAGCACCCACTGTGTGCTGGACCGTGTCCTGTGCATTTGGACATTCAGTTAGCTCGTTCTTCTTCAAAGTCTTCAAAACGGGTTTTTACCACCTTCACTTTACGAGTGAGGGAACCGATGATGCTCAGAGTTCAAGTAACTCGCTCGAATTTGCACAGTGCGAGGGGCAGAGTCAGGATTCATGTCCGGGTCTGGTTAACTTCCAGGCCGGCATTTCTAAGTCCCACACAGTAACTGGTCCACCATGATGGACGGGACAGTGGCGGGGAAAACAGGTTTCCTAGCAGGAAGAAGCGAGCACTGAGGTCGGAGAGAGAGAAACAGAACCAGAGAGGTGTAGAGAGTGAAACAGGAACGGGAAACAGACAGGTGAATTCAAGCGATCCTGGGAAGGGTCCGGGGATATTTCTCCCTTACACACGGCCTGACAATTAATCCTAGAAGAAGCGGCCGAACGACCTCTTGCTTTCCGTAAGGCCCAGGGCCTGAGCCAGCAGCATGTTTGAGTTGCAGAACCACCTGGGGTTCTTGTTAGACACAGGAATATGCAACCTCAGGTTGCCGGTGGCTCTGCTGCTGGTGTCCTGGGACCAGACTTTGAGAAACGTGGCAGCAAGGTGAGAAGCCAGGCTCGGATGCTGTAGTAGTTAATCTGTTGCTAAGTAACGAGCCAGCCCAAAACTTAGTGGCTTAAAACAGCAACTGTTTCTCAAAATCTACAGGTTGACCTGGAAAGTTCTTCTGCTGGTGTCCCCTGGCCTCACTCATGTCACTACAGTCAGTGGGTGGCCTCTTAAGAACTTGCACAGAGATTATTTAACATCACTTCCACCACGTTCAGTTGGTAGAAGCAGGTCACAGGGCCAACCCAGATTTGGTGGGGGCAGGGAAATAGATTCTACCATTTGATGGCAAAAGCTGCCAAGTATTTGTAGCCATTTCCCAATCTACCCCAGTTTTTAAACTGAAAATACAGTGTAACCACATCTATGTTGTTTCTATTTATGAGCCATTTATGCCCTGACTTGCCAGGACTCCTTCAAGCGCTTAAGCATTTATTGGCCCATCTTATTGGAAAATCTAAAGGCCGGCTCTCTTCAGGCATAGCTCAGCCCAGGAGCTCAGATGACGTCATTGCATCATTCCCCACCGCCAATCTCTCCCTGCCATCTCCCTCAGCAGCCAGGCTTTTTTGTCACAGCCTGGCTTCATGTGCTCCATGGAAAAGACAAACTCAAGGCAGCCAGCTTACAAATTTATAAAGTTTATGATCCAAAAGGAGTCAAGATCCTTTCCCTCTGTTCTCGACATGTGAAATCTCTGAGAAAACTCTAACCGGCCAGTCTGGGTCACGTGCACATGGGGAGGGGGGACAGGAGGGAGCAGGGCACAGGGTTTGCAGTCCTACCAAGACCTCGCGGAACGGGGGACGCTCCCTCAAGGCAGGGCGCAGGGTCCTCACCCAGAAAGGCAGAAAGCACAGCTGGACGCCACACCCTGCAGGCTTCTTTGTACTCCGGCGCCCAGCACGGGGCCTGGCACATAGTAGCTGCTCAATTAATGTTCGTCGCGTGAATCATTCATAAGCACGTGGCTGAGCATGGAAGCTCTGGGCAACTAGTAATTGGGTAAAACAAAGCAGGCTGCCCAGGAGAACGGAATGTTTGATGCTCCCTCTCGACGTTTTGCCACAAGCATTGGCAAAGACCCAAAGGAGGACCCTTGACAGCAGTTGGCAATGCCTGACGGGCTTCCTCACAATCAAAACCCTGTCCTTCCATGGGTCAGGGAGCGAGGAGTTGGGGAGGCTGATTGGTCAGCTCCCCCGGCAATGAGCTGGCCTAGAAATTGCCCCTTACCTCCTTCCAAGCAACAGAAAATTGTTAGAAGAGCAGGAATTCCTTCAAAAGCAGAAATTCTATAACTGCATTTGAAAATGCATCTAGAGAGGTTTTGTTTTGTTTTGTTTTGTTTTGTTTTGTTTTTTTCCCCAGTCTTTCTGACATTGTATTAATGACTTCTGGTGAGAAGTTTGGGGGATTTTTTTTTTCCTTTCAGGGGAAACTTCAAAATTCTGTGGCTGCAGAGCTTTTTCTTTTGGAGAGAGAGAGAACTGGGTTAATTATACCTGTGGGTGAAGTCAGCCAGCAATTTGTTTTTTTCCGGCCCAGAGTCTGCGTGAGCCCACACAAATAAATCACCATTCCTGTCTCATTTACTTTTCAGATTCAGTTCCCAGAATAAATTTTTACATCAATAACTAAAAGAGGCAGCGAGTACCAGGAGAGAGGAAGGAGGAAAAGAAATATTTCAGAATGTATTAGATTGCCGAAGTTAAAAATAGCCCTCATTATAGTCAGAATGTGGTCGAATAGAATGTCGTTTTTCTAATTACCCTTTCGAGGTCCCCACTGTGTTGGGCTGAATGTTATAAATAAAAAATTTTTAAAAAGTGGTATAAATAAACTTTCTAGCAACAAAAGTTCCCAACTGGGATGCTTGTTCTCAGTATGGAAGTATAATTTTAGGGGAAAGATAAGTTATAGTTCCTGTGAGACATAAGCACCCATTTACAGGAGTCTGTATATAAGCAGATCGTTTTAACCAGGTGAGACTTTCCAGGTGACGGAGAGCCTTGAAAGCCTGCCTTTCCCCTCCCTGGTTGCCCTCGCCTTCCCAAAAGAATTACACTGCATTTTTCCTACATTTTTATAAGTGGGCACAGCCTTGCCCCCAGACCCACACCCAGTAAACGTCCCATCTGGCCTCCACCCAGGATGAAATAATTCTTCTGCTGGGAAAAGAAGTCAGCCGTCTCTCAGACTTTGAACTTGACTCTAAGTACAAAGATGCCGTCATAGCCAGCCTGCAGAACGAAGTGGCCAGCCTGAGCCAGAGGCTGACGGAGACAACCACCTCCAGGCAGAGCGAGAGGGAGATCTCACAGAAGTTTCAGGTGCTGGACAAAAACATCGATGCCAAACAGAAAGAGATCCAGAACTTGAAAAGCCAGGTAGGACTCGGGGGCAAGTCGGCCAAGGCCTTGGAGTCATGACGCAGGGTGACAGCTCTCGGGTAGAGAAGGGAGCCACCCAAATCGTTAGGGAAGGGGCGGGCAGCCCAGCCTGGTGGGTAAGAGCACACATCCCAGGGATTAGAGACCTGGCAGCTTCCTAGCCGAGTAAGAACAGTATCAACTTGGACTAAGGACCCACCATGGGCAAGCACTGATGCAGATGCTTTAGAGGCTCATTTAAACCTCACGACCCCTGACACATACCGTTCTACAGACGAGGAGACTGAGACAGGCTCAGAGACGCCCAGGAACTTGTTACAACTTGCACCGCAAGTTAGTGGAGATGGTGCAATTTGAGCTCGGGTCTGCCTCCTTGCAGACCCCATGCCCTCACCCCTCACTTCATATTTCCACCCAACTCTGTTGCTTCAGTGACCACCTCTCACATCCACCCAGCCCCAGCCAGAGAGAGCTGTGGGCAGTTAGCTAGAGAAGGGGAGATGGACCCCCTCCCCCCACCCCGCCCCACGTTCTAACACTCATGCCTTTACCAAACCCCTGAGGGCAGTTGCTGGCTCACTCGTGGGAAATTTCATCCAACAAAAACTCTCCACCTGGAATTTCTGGAATTACCAATCATGTTCTTTCTCTCGAAACTAAATCCATTTTTTTTTTT
>CM053502.1:6132468-6154631 GCA_028627145.1 Eidolon dupreanum
GGAACACTCAGTTGGGTTGAACTCAAAATAGCCCTCCCCGGGCACCTCCCCTAGAGTCACAGCAATGAGCCTCATGTCCCAGCTGCCAGGTGGTCAAGCTGGGACTCAGGCCAGGTCCCTCTGACCTTGTAGCCCCTGCTCTTAATGACCACACTATCTGCCTTTTCAAATGTGGTCCTAAGAGAGAAAACACACCTAAGGAGCTAGGTGTGTGAATCCTGAAACAAACCCCCCAGGGGAATCCGGGTCTGGTAAATGGGGAGAGGAGCCGCTCGTGTTGTCGGGGGACCCGGCAGGTTGGGGTTGCTCTTAAAGACCCGACTGGAAGATAAGACACGTCTGAGGAGGAACCTTGAGAGTTAGTTCCCGGCTCCTCCCTCCTGGTTTCTCAACTCCTTTTGATAAGGGGAAGAACAGACTCCACATTGTCCTCTGCAGCTCAGTTGTTTGTGTGGACTTCTGCAAGACTCCGTTACGAAAAAAAGCCCTCCCTGCATACTTAGAATCACTCTTTCCCGGGCGTCCATATTTTTAAGTGGAAAAAAAGCAAGTTGTAATACAATATCCATTTTTTAAAAAAAGGTCAGCATTTGATCAAAAGAAAAATCTGGAGTAAAAGACATAAAACTGTTGAGAGTATTATCCCAGCATGGCGGGCTGTCTAGGGCCTTTACTCTGACTCAGTCATTCAACAACTATGTGTTGCGAGCCTACTGTGTGCCAGCCCCTGAAGCTACAGCAGAGAACACTTCCCGCATTGGATTTCTGTAATGTTTGGACTTTTGTTGTAGGCACATACAACTTTTGTAACCAGAAATGTAAGAAGGAATTGTTCCTTCTCCCAGGCAGAGAAATCCCATTATGATTACAGTTCATCATCAAATCTAAAAAACAAAATCGCACACTCCCTCTTCCGCTTCAAAATCCTTGACTCCCTCTTCTCCCTGGTCCTCTCTGGATCCCACCCATGATTTGATCCTTCCCCCCTTGGGTTTCTGGGTCACAGGATGCAGCTGAGCACAATCCCAGACCCATCCCAATTTAGCCAATGTGTGTGTGTGTGTGTATTTGCAAATATATATATAAGTGTGTGTGTGTGTATTTGCAAATATATATGTGTGTGTGTGTGTATACATATGTGTGTGTGTGTGTGTGTGTGTGTGCAAATCCATGGACTTTCCTCGTTCTTATAGCCCAAGCCAATGTCACCCAAGCCAATGTCACCCAGGCCATCTCGCCGCCCCTGCCATCCTGGTACCCTCCCGATGCACCTCTCCCCACGCACACCTCCCATCAGCCTACCCAGCGCTTTACTCCCGAGCCTTCAGTCTCTTTTAAAAGAGAACGACAGACCCAGATCTGAGTTCAGGTCCTGCCGCCTACCAGACCCGGAGCCTAACCTTGCAGAGCTGCCGTTACCTCGGCTATAAAAGCAAACACATTTCTTCGCTGGGCTGTGTATGAGGATTAGAAAATATCATGTGTAAACTCCTGGCTTGGTGCCTGGCACACGCCAGGTGCTTAATACTTGATAGTTATTAGTATGATATGATTCTCACTCTTCCATGCTGGAAATTCTCAGAAGGTTGCACTGTCAGAGATCAAGGCCCCAGGCACGAGCATGTCCGTCCCCCTTCCTTTCTCCCTTTGCACCCATTTTTCTCGCTGCCTTCCACCATCCCCACTTTGTTCTCTTTCCAGACATGGCTCTTCCTGCCCCGTATCTGCTTGCTCGCGCCCTCTCTCTCTCTCTCTCTCTCTCTCTCATCTCCTCCCTCCCTCCCAGAAAAATTGTGCACAAGGTCCTGAATCGCAACCTCTTCTTGGGCACCTTCAGCCTTTCTCTTACTGCTTCTCTGGCCATCAGACTTGAACTTCAATATGTGATTGCTCACTGGAACCCGCTGCTCCTTTAGCTCCTTCTCTGCTACTCACACTCCTGTCTCACCGACGACCTTGAAGAAGTGCATTATACCCTCTGTCTACGCTGCCAGCTTCCCATTTTGTGTTTGCTTCTCAGCTGTGCTTCTGCCAAGTAACCGACATGGAGCCTTCCCGCACTGGCCGGCCACCGTCTTTCCCCAGCCTGTGTTGTCTCTGGCCTACCCAACACTCTTGACCTTGATCTTCTCTGTTCTCTGCAGCCCCTTTCACCAATTCCTGCCCCGAGTGTTCCCTCCAGTGCAGCCCTTGGTCCTCCTCTCTCTCGTCTCCTTTCTCACAGAGAAACCCCCCACCCCAGGTGCTGCAACAGCCACTCTCGTGTAGTGATGGCCAAACAAACATCGCATGCTGGGTTGCCAGGAACAGGAGTGCAGGTCGGGTGCCGCATAAGGGAGCCCAGCCAAGGCGGCAGGTGGAGCCCCTGCCTGGGGCCATGTCCTCTGGGAGGAAAGGTGCTCTTTCCTAACTCACACAAAGACCCTGGATGAGCCGGGCTGGTCTTGCCAACCAAGCATGCCCACCCAGCCCTCTGCTGGCCATCTCTCCCTAGAGTTGTCCTTCTCGCACCTCGAGTTCAACACATCTGACACTGAGCTCGGTGACTCCTCCCCTCTACCCAACCCCCACACCACCTCAAACTGTCTCCTCCTCTGTCTGATATTGGGGGCCACCATTCTACCCCTAAAAAAAAAAAGGCGTCCTCTCTCTCATTCTTTTTTCTTATTCCCATTTCTCTCACCCTAGTTTAGGACATCTACACTGAGGACTTGGAGTTCCCCGGGGCCCTGAGCCAGGTTCCCTGCCTCGAACTCACAGGAGGGAATTTTGCCATCAGGAGACACCTGGCAATGTCTGGGGGGGACATTTTTTATTATCAAATCTGGGGTGGGGGAGGAGTGCCCCTGGCACCCAGAGACCAGGGCTGCTTCCAACTGCCCTACAGTGCCCGGGACAGACCCACAACAGCCGTCTGGCCCAACACGGCAACGGTGCTGCAGTTAAGAAACCCTGGCAGCTCCTCCCTCTCTCGTGCATCCTAGTTCTTTTTTCTGACAAAAACATCATTCATTGTATCAGTTCACTGCTTCAGGCCCTAGAGTCACACCGACTCGAGCCCAAGGCCAGGTTCAGCCATTCTCCAGCTGCGTGGCGCTCAGTAGCCACAGGTCTCAGAGACCAACTGCTCCATCTGTAAAATGGGGCGATGATCAGACAGTGCAGTGGGGCGATGCGCTGACTGCTTAGCGGAGGGCCGGGAACGTAGGACACACTCAGTACATTTCAGTGATGTCTAAATCAAGTTCACATGTTTCGGGCTCGTGTTCCGGGTCTGCCACAAACTGACCTCAGCCTTCCAGCCCACTCCACCTTCTACTCCCCCTTCCCCCATCATTTGCTCCAGCCCAGTTCAGCTCAGCGCTTTCCTGAGACACGCACTGCGTCCCCCACCTCCCCACCTGCCTTCGACCCCATATGAGTTTCCCATGGCGACTTAACGAATGACCGCAAACTTAGTGGCTTAACATGACGCATTTATTCTCTTCAGTTCCAGAGGCCAGAGGCCAGCATCAGTTTCACTGCGCTAAAGTCAAGGCGTTGGCAGGACTGGTTCCTCCAGGAAAAAAGCCATTTCCTTGCATTTTTCAGTCTCCAGAGCTTTGTTCCTTGCGTTCCTTGACTCGTGGTCCTCCGTTTCACAGCCAGGAGTGCCACATCTTCAAATCTCTCACTGCTTCTGTGAAGTCACCTTCTCCTCTGCCTGTCTGTAGTCAAATCCCACTGTGTCTCCTTATAAGAAGCCATGTGATTATATTAGGTCCACCCAGATAATCCAGGATAATCCCCCCATCTCAAGATCCTTAACTTCATCACACCTGCAAAGTTCCTTCTGCCCAATGATCAGGCTCCATTCACAGGCTCCAGTGATTAGGACCTGGATATCTTGTGGGGGAGGGGGTAGGGGGGGCATCGCTCAGCCCACCACATCCTCCAGTCTGAAATGCTCTCCCCTCCTAATCTGAATTCTGCCCACACCCAGTGGCTTCTCGGCCAAGTAGCTTCCAGTGTTCTCTCCTCTTCTGAGACTCTCATACTCTCCTACTCCTTCAGCAGTCGCCGACACGCCACCTGGAGTCACTGCGTGTTTCCTATCAGGCATGTAGACCTTGTCGCTCAGGCTGAACCCTAAGCTTTGTGTCATCGCCCCACGTTCAGCTCATGGCTTTGCACATGGTGTATACTTAGTCGATAGGAGTTCTGTTGGTGGTTTCTTTATTCTCCATCTCCAAAAAGAAACTTGGCTTTGAACCCAGGCAAGCTGATCAATCATTTCAAAACCACGAGTTGGATGGCAGCTCACGTTTTCCTGGGGGGAGGGGGGCAGTGTTGCCCTCACCCACCTGTCGGCAAGCTCTGTTAAGACATTATCCAGAAAGCAAAGGAGATGAATTGAATAGATACTTACCTTCTTCTTGCTTCTCTTTTAAAGGGTTGACTCTGTATCTGAAATATCTTCTGGAACATCATAAAAAAATTCTGAGCCGGACCCAGGAACTTCAGGTAATCTTTTGGAAAGCTCACTTCCGCTCCTTCTTGGCATTTACATAATACTTGCATTTTTAAACCTGTTTCATTTGTTAACTAGTCAGCCCACATCCTCCAAAAAATGAAATGATATCTCCGTTTGCACATGAAGATTCAGATGGGGTGGCTGAGACCTCCCAGGAGGGCAGGGGCACAGACAGGCCTGTTTTCCTCTGTCAAAAACCAAAATGGCTTAAATGGCATCAGATCTTGAAAACTGTTTCTTAAATGCAGTGGAAGAAGTATAGCTGGCCATAATACAGGCAGAATTACTGAAAGTTACATAATGTCAATATTTTAGAGGCAAAATGATCCTTAGGGATTGTATCACCCTAGTAGTTATTGCCAAAATAATGCCATCTAGCATACACCCACAATACCTGTGTGGCATTCCACAATTACTGTTCACTGCTCACGTGCTTGGAGTCAGCCGCTAGGTGGGCCTGCTGATCTCAGATGGGCTTGCTCATGTGTCTGTATGCTGGCCTGCCCTCGGCTGATCTAGGCTGGCCTCAGCTGGAGCAGCTCTACTCTGCAGGCCAGCATGGGCACGTTTTACAGTTAGCAGAGATGCAAGAGAAAGCAGGCCCAATCCTGGAATGCATTCCAAACCTCTGTTTGTGGTATATCTAACATCCCATTGGCCAAAGCAAGTCACATGGCTAAGTTCAGTGTCAGGGGAGCAAGATATGGGGGGGGGGCACTGCAATGTACATAGCCAAAGACCCAAACAATGGGGTGCAGAGATCATCTAGTCCAGGGGTCAGCAAACTTTTTCTGTAAAGGACCAGACATTAAAGACTTTAGGCTTTGCAGGTCATAGAATTTCTGTCACACCTATTCGACTGCTGCTGCAGAGCAAAAGAAGCCATAGGAAACATGAAAATGAATGAGCATGATGAGCATGCCCCTGTTCCAATAAAACTTTATTTATAAAAACAAGTGGTGGACCAGATGTGGTCTGCAGACAGTAGTAGTTTGCCAACCTCTGATCTAGTCCATTCTTCTTATTTATAGATCTAGACAACAAAGTTCAACATCACACAGCTGGTGGAGAAATCAAGACAAAAACTCCAGCCTCCTGACCCTAGCTCACTGCTTTTTCTCTTACGCTCAGCAAATAACTAATAATTCTAGCTGCCATTTACTGTGCACCTACTATGTGCTCAAAGCTTCCTATCATCTCATTTAATCCCTAAAATTCTATGAGGCGCATACTATTATTAACCTCATCTCCTAAATGAAGAAGCATATAGAAAGAACCAGAGCAGAGATGCTATCTAAATCCGGCATCCAAGCTCTTATACCCCCTATACACTACTGCTTTCCTGCTAGTAACTAGGTTAAGCATCATTTCTCTTTGTTTTTAAGGAAGTTTTGTGTAAACTTTTGTCCCTCCCCACAATGGTGAACAACTTTAAAAAAATAATGTGGAAATGACTCCTTAGTCCTGTCCCCCATCAGCCTCGATGTCCTTTCCTCTCATTTCAGATCAAGGTCAGCAGTTCTCAGGAAACTCAGAAGTCTTTGCTGCAAGAAAAGATGCGGGAGCACCTGGCAGAGAAGGAGAAGCTGAACCAGGAAAGGCTTCAGCAAGAAGAGAAGCTGAAAGCCAGAGTCAAGCGGTTGTTGGAGGAGAAGGTGGTAAGGTCCCTTTTCGTTTTCTTAACTACTGGAAATTGAGAAATTAAGAGCATGTGCTTAGATGGAGAAAGCCGAGCAACTCCTTGTTTGGCATATGGAACTAAATTATTTAAATGGAGTGAACGATGGAAGAATTAACGTGGAACTTGAATTCTAAGACTCAGAGCAAAATCAACTTGAAAAGGCAAGGTTATTGAAATGTCTAGGAATGGCAACTCATTTGTTTATATACCGCAGTTGATTTTACAAATCTGAGTCATCACTGCAGGCCCTGGTTTGTCACTGACAGACTGTTTCTGAGAGTGTGCAAGGCCGACTTCGTATTATTTTAGCCTTTTGCTTTCTGTTCATACATATTTATTTCCGTCTTTTGCTTTCTCTTAATGCACATTTATCTATCTTTTGCTTTCTATTTATACATATTTATTTCAGTCTTTTGCTTTTCCTTTATACATATCAGGGCAAACAAAGGGCCAAAATTGCTACTCACTTTTCTAGAAACTGAACCAAAGAGAGGACATTTTACATCAGAGCCTCTTAAGCTTAAAGATGCCTAGATTCACCTGGGGATCTTGTTGAAATGCAGATTCTGACTCAGCAGGTCTGGGGTGGGGCCTGGGATTCTGCGTTTCTAACAAACTCTGGACTGATTCAGACGGCACAGGTCTGCAGACCACATTTTTATTTAAAACATACAGATTCTTGGACCCCACCCCAGACCCACTGAATCAGAATCTCTGGAGAAGGCCAGGAAACAGCATTTAAGGAGCCAGCTGTCATCACTGTCCTCGAGTTGGCCCTTTTTGACATTCGGGGACCACCATGAATTTAACCAGCTCTCCGCCATCATCTTGCACCAGCGGCTCATGACTTTGGCTGCTCTGTACCTCTCCCCTGACCTTCAAGTTCTGATCTAACCGGGGTGAAGATGTGGCTGGTGCACTGGGTTCCAAGGTGCAGCCACAGCTGAGAACCACCATGTGCCGCCCCTCCCCCCACCCACCTCAAGGCAGCGGCACCAGACCTTGCTGGACCCCAACTCTTCATCAGCACTCTCTTCCTAACCCCAGGGAGGACTGGAGCTGTCACGTCCTCCATCTTTAACCCGTCGAAGCTCGGTGCCTTCCGGGTCGGCCCATCCTTCTCTGTCACACACACACATTTTCCAGACCCTTCCAAGAGGCAGACACCTCTGCCGATTTCATCTCAGCCTCAATTTTCGTGCCCAGTTGCCTCAAGAAATCTCTCTCCTCCTTCCGTCTCTTCTTCTCTTTGCCTCTTTCTCTGCCTTTCTACCTTTTATGGAATAAAAATTGAAAAGGGAAAACCATATGACCAAAATCACATCTGATCCACACAGAGGTAGTATTAACAAGAGACTCAAATCAAGGTGGGTCCATTTCAAAGGACAATTAAATATAGAGAAGGCCAGTGTCATTCAATAGAGAGGAAAATAAAACCAGGGGGAAAAAAAAAAAAAAAACAAGAAGTCTTCAAAATCTTCCCACACTCTCCGCCTGCTCTGAGTAAAGCTTGCGGAGTCCAAGCCCCACATTCTCAGCTCCAGGCCTTGCCGCCCCGACTCCTGGCGGCGGGGGCGGGCGGGGGGGGGGGCTGTGACTGTGGGCAGTGAAGCACTCACCCAGGCAATGCCTGGCACAGAGTCCACATTCCTGCCATGGTAACTACGTCCACTCAACAGTACCCACTGGCTTTCAGGCTTTGGAGGAAAGCATTACCCAAGAGAAAAACCGACTGAAGGAAGCCTTAGAGGAAGAACAGAAGAGAGTCCAAGAGCTGGAGAATCGCTTAACCCACCAGAAGGAGGTAGGCAGCTCGGGGAGACGGAGTCGGGGGGAGCCCAGATCGACACCGTGCAGCCGGGGCTCTGGCCCAGGGCGGCCGACTCCAGATCCCAGGCCATGAGCTGCCCACAGTCTCCTGGGGGGTTGTTGTGGGTTATGAAGCGAATATCCATGCGGTGCCTGCCACGATGACTATGTCTTTTAAAGAACGGTCGTTGGCTTTCAGGCTTTGGAGGAAAGCTTTACTCAAGAGAAGAACCGAGTGAAGGAAGCCTTAGAGGAAGAACGGAAGAGAGTCCAAGAGCTGGAGAATCGCTTAACCCGCCAGAAGGAGGTAGGCAGCTCGGGGAGACGGAGTCACCTCGAGCCCACATCTGGCTCGAGGGCCACGGAAGTAAGATCAGAACCCCAGACGATGGGGGCAGAGTGTGCCGGGGCCTTCGTGGAGTAATTTGTCCTCGAGAGGGCTCAGCTCCATGGGGGACTCTAGGAGAGAACCCCAGAGTTGTAGCCTTGACAACCAACTGAAAAAAATTGTAGGCAGCGTAGATTACAGTCATAGATAAGGCTTGGGAGACGAGTTGCGACATGAGCATCTTCTGCATCGAGATTATATCCCGAAGCATAAAAATGGAGGAATTATAGAGTACGGGGACTTCAGGGCTGTGTGAATCCTCCAAGAACATCCTAAAAGCATTCATCCTTTGATTCTCCCACCAAGGAATCTTCTGCAGCCCAGGGCAGTCCATCCCAGGGTTGATGCCTTGGGCTGACAGAACATTCTTCCTTTAGGGTGACTTAAAAATCACTCTTTTTTCCCAGAAGGATATCTCACCCCTTCTGCCTCCTACAAGACCTATTTCCTCATCCACATAATAATCTTTTAGATGCTTAAAAAGAAAGGCAGCTGCTCCTCTCCAGACCCAAATGTCCTTATTTCTCCTACGTGCCTCACAGGACTGGGGCCTGGCCTCGGTCCCCTCTTCTGGCCTGCCCTGCCCTCCAGAAGTCACAGATTGGCAGCTCTCTGGCTACAAGGGCCTGTGGACATGTTATTTTGGGCCCTAGAGTGTTTTATTTTGAATGCATAAAATTTACTGGAAAATCCAGATTTCCATCCTCTCTCAAAATGTAAGAAAATCTGGCGTTTGTTTCCACTTGGCAAAAATGGACTGGAGCTGAATCCAGTAGCGAGCGGCATTCCGCCACAGTCTTTACCGTTCCCTGACGCACGGAACACAGCCCACTTCATTGTGGTATCTGGCTGGCCTCTCCAAGCGTCTGAGTTGGGAACCCATCGTCTATTTCCTTCCTAAAGTGTAGAAGCCAGGACTGGACACCATTCTCCAGCCACGTAGCCTAGGGCAGGACTCTCCCCTCCCTTGTCGAAGAGGTTATACTTCTGTTGATGTGCCCAAACTAGCTTTTGGGCAAGCTCTGTTACATCATCGACTCACATTTTCCTGTGGCCACCCCCACATCCCCGAGTCTTTTCCACATAGTGCTTTCATTCATTAGCTCCTCGATCCTGAGGCAGCACAGGAGCGAAGAGGGCAGGCACGCACCTGGATGAGACACCTGGGCTACCTCCTGGCTACTTCCTAGCGGGTCTCGCAACACCTACCTTCGTGAAAGAGCAGCTGGGAGGGTTAGAGAGAACGTCCCGTGAAGCGTTTGCCCCAAATTATCTCTCAGTGAACGGTAGCTTTTATCATTATCACCACTCCTACTTCTGTTTAGACACTGGTTTGCTTCAACCCCCAGCCACCCTCACTCCTCAGAGTGACACCCTTGCCCACCCTCCGCGGGGGGGAGAAAGAAGACAGCTGGGCGGGTGCCCGTGCAACTTGATCTGCCCCAGCTCTGGAGGCGGGATGTTTACGCTTCGGGGTCTCACTTGGGGTCTCTGTGCAGCTGCGCTCTGCAGTCGGTCCTCTATAAACAGTGTCACGGAAGCCTAACCCTGAGTTATTTCTCCAAGGGTGGTGACAGGGAGCAGGGTCTCCTTTGGGCTCCCTGCAGCCAAACGCCACCCAGAGGTCAAAAGCTCAGGGCTGGGGAAGGCCCTTGAATTTAGAGATTTTGGGGGTCATAGGGGACTTCAGGAGAGAGATTTAAAGGAAAGCATGGTGGGGGATACCCTGCCGGGTCACCCCAAGGCCTCGGAAATGTCGGCCCACTTCTCCCGGTGGAGCCTCTGGTGGTATCTTGACGGGGGGATCTGAGAGAAAAAGCCAGACACGGACGTCCGTTACCCTCAAACAGTGATCTGCTTCTTCCTTTTATTAGACCTCCTGCCTCATTATCAAACGAATCTTTAAGGACAAGAGAATCCCCGGGCCACAAGGCGGGTTTTGAGGTAACGTTAAAGGTGAACACCCATTACCTGCCTTGGAACTTGGGAGCAAAGAGACCGAGGTGACAGGACGTGTGTGTGAGGCGTGCAGGGGGCCTGGTGTAGATATGAGGTCAGATGCGGCGGAGCCAACTCTGTCACTGGAGAGGGCCTGGAAGTCTCTTTCACAAATGACAGGAAAATGTCTTACCCTGAAACCCGCCTCAAACGGTTCACAGCACATGATGAAACTCCCACGGCGCCCCTCTGCTTTGCCGGGGGCTGGTATTGGGACAGCTGAGTGTTGGGGCTTTTCAAACGACTTATCGCCGTAAAATAGATAGTACTTCAGCCCTATCATGGATTCAGGCTAACCTGGGACCCTAAGCAGCAGTTCTAATGAAACCAAGTTCCAAGTTCCAGACATCTGACGGCCAAGCTGGTGTTTAAAACACAGCTCATTTGAAAGTCGAGGTGTCCTCTCTTGCAGTGACTAGAACCGGGGTGCTTGCCAGGAATTCGTATCCCTCAGTGATTTGTGTTAAGCCATTTAACTGAATCGCTTATCGGCAAAATTTCGTGATGACGAGCACCTAACCACGCTTTCTTCCCTCCATCCTATCAGAGCCTGGGACATTCACCCCTGATCCCTTCTAGAAACTGGTGTGCTGTGGCTCATTAATTCACTACACCGCCCTCCACTTGAGGCCTGATTCTCTTTGAGATTTACTTCAATAATGGGAAATTCCATTATTAATGAGATCCTTCTTGTCAGGGAGGCCACCGGGCACAGTGATTAGAGCTCAGATGCTAAAATAAGACAGGTCCACTCACCTGCTGCCTGCCGAGGGCCTCTGCATGCGGGCGGTATGCTTCCCTCCGCACGGGGTTCGAATCCTGGCCTCACCGCCAGCACACTGCATGACCTGGGGTTCTCACCAACTTCGCGTCCCTCGGTTTCCTCAGCTATAAAATGGGGCCCCGACTTCTCTGATGGGGTAACTGCGTGTGAGGTGCCGGCCATGGGCACGTGAGACCAACCCCCAACATTTTAGCCCTTCCCGTCATTATTAGTGTCATCATAATGAGCAGTTTTCGCCCTGAGGGTGCAGGCCACCAAAAAGACCGGTCGTTGACTTTCAGATTTTGGAGGACAGCATGGCCTATGAGAAAAGGAAAGCGAAGGAAGCCCTAGAGGCAGAAAAGAGGAAAGTTCAAGATCTGGAGAACCACTTAACCCAGCAGAAGGAGGTACGAGGAGCGGAGAGATGCCGTGGGCTGTGGCGGCCACAGCCCCCGTGGGAGGCTGAACCCGAGGCCGTGTTTCTGAGCCCCAAGAGAGTGGTGGGCAGGTGGGCAGCCACAGGCGGCGCCTCCGTTCCGAGTGGCCAGCAACCGCTCGTGCAGCGTGCCAGCTGTGTGACCGAGGGCAGATCCCTTAGCCTCCCGTGCCTCGGTCTCCATCTCTGTAAAACAGGAGTGGTTAACAGCCCCTGCCTCCTAGGAGTCAGTGAGTTAATACATACGAGGTACTTAGAGCCGCGCCTCACACACAGAGAGCCTCTACGGAAGCACTCCAGGTTCAGCTACCTGGGGCTGAGAGATGCACCCCAAGAGGGAACCCCTGGGGTGGAGTCCGGGCCGGTCTCTCAGCCAGCATCCTCCTCCTAGTCATCGAAAGATACTTATGGTGCAGTCCAGCACAGGGCCCATGGAAAAACACACCCTGCTGGCTCCAGCCTCCTGGTCTCACTCACTCACTCGCAAGCAGACGTGCCCTGGACTGCCGGGTGGGGAGAGACACAGACACACAGTGAGGTGGAGCAGACAGGACCGTGACAAGTGGTCATAGCAAAACGGTGCCAGGGGTCAGTGCACCCCTGGAGTGGGTGAAAGGAGTACACCCTCAAGGGGAGGGGGATCTGGGCGGAGGGGTGGGTCTGAGCTCCAGGCCCAGAGAGCTAGAGACATCCACATCCAGCTCCCCCCATCGGCCTGGGGGCTGGGCTCAGAGCTGGCAGGAAAGGCAGGCCCAAGACACAAGACAGACAAGACCATGCCTTCCCAGAGCATCCACTCTGAGGTGGAGGGAGACACAACCACATACACAGAGGCACAGGATGACTCCACAGAGGCAGGTTAGAGAGTGGCCTGCAAGCAGGGAGGGCCTCTCTGAGGAGGTGACATTCGAGTGTGATCTGGAGGGGAGAGGGAGCACCTAGGGAACATGAGAATGTCACTGGATAAAATAGCCAAGCGCAGCGGACAGGGACCTGAGTTAGCCAGGGGGACAGTGATGGGGGCGTGCAGAATGAGATTAAAGCTGGAACAAGATGGAAAGCAAATCAGGATAGAACAAGAAAGGGGGAGGGAGACACAGAGTATGAGAAGCAAGGCCTGGCAGGAGAGCTTGATGGGCTAACAGCGTCGATTCCGGTTCAGATCCCAGTTCTGCCCTAACATGCTGTGTGACCCAAGG
Source organism: Eidolon dupreanum (assembly GCA_028627145.1). Classification (NCBI taxonomy): domain Eukaryota; kingdom Metazoa; phylum Chordata; class Mammalia; order Chiroptera; family Pteropodidae; genus Eidolon; species Eidolon dupreanum. The sequence goes on from CM053502.1 coordinate 6,145,259, forward strand.
CAAGCTCCTTGCCCTCTCTGTGCCCTCATCTGTAATGTGAGTGTAGTGACAAATCCATTCTAGAGGTTTGTTGTGAGGAGTCAATGCATTCATTGTGAATCACCTACCCCGGTGACATCAGAGTCCAGGTGAGGCAGGGAGAATGGTGTATATAGCAGTGGGCGGGCAGGGCAGGGATGCACTGAACAGTCAGGCAAGACCTTGGCAGTGAGACTGTGCCAGCCCATGCAAGAAAGTGAGGTCAGAGTCCGGGGGTGGGGGAGGGAGCACCATACAGAACAAGCCTCGTGAAGGGGTAGGACCCAAACTGTGGTCAGCCGCTGTCCCCAGAGCATCCCTTATGCAGATGGACCAGGGGCGGAGCCTTGAAGCTCAGGCTCCTGCCGGGCGGCGTAGCAGACTCTGTGCCAGCCTTAGTATGAACATATAAGCATGTCTCCTGCCTCTGGGTGGGGTGGGGGTTTGAATCAGGAAGACAGGTAAGGCAGGGTCCAGAGGTCGATGGCAGAGTGGTTAGGGCAGTGCGCTGGCATCCGAGCTTGCGCCACTGCTTTCTGGCATGTGACCTTGGCCCATGACTTGTCCTCTTGCAGCCTCCCGTCCTCACCTGTAAAATGAGGATAACTGGCCAGATGCTTTCTGGGGGTTTGCAGATTAGACACGCTCATGCATCCAGTGCAGGGTGCCAGGCACTCACGTTGCAGGCATTCAAGGAGTGGTCAGTAACATTGTTATTATCTTCATTTCTAATGTATCAAGCAGTGAGTAATAAGTAAAGGGCAGGAACCCTCCCCATGGGGCCTCTTTCCTCAGGCAGGACGCAGACTGGCAGGGTGGGGACTGGATGATCTTAAGCAGACTTGGCAGTAGGAAAATACCAAGCCGGTACAGAGGGGTGAGTCAGAGCCTGGGTGGGTGGCGAGGCCGGCGTGCGGCGCAGAGCGGGGGATGGAGGCCCGTGCTCATGCAGAGGGGCCGTTAGGATGGTGGGCTTTTCCCCAAGCCAGGCATCCCCAGAACCACCTCCCACCTCCCAGCAGAGCATTCCCTATAACAATTTCTAGTAGTTTTTCTTTCTGCCAAATAACACACGTTCACTAAAGAAAATGTAGAGGACACAGACTAGTGAAAAAGAAGAAAATGTAGATTGCCATCATCCAAACTCCCCCCAGAGTTTACATCCTGGCAGATAATCATCTCTCTCCAGTATTTTTGTCTGAGCCCGTATGCATATATTTAAAATATTTTTTTGTGTGAACTTTATATGTGCACGGGGGCGTAACTGTAAGAGTTTTAATAGCTGCGAATGGACTTTTCCAGTCCCACTCTGGCTGCACCCCTCCCGGGGCGGGTGTAGGTGAGTGAGGCTGGGCTCCAGTCCCCTCCCAACATCACCAGACCTGTGGGGGCGTGGAGTAGGTGTTCTCAGTTCTAAACTGTCCTGGATATCAAATATTGGACTCAAGCCTTTGCAGATGGGGGAGAGACCACCAATGTCCTTTGAAATATCAGTTCCGCTGGGACAGGAGCTGTCTTCTCCCACGCTGCCTTCCCTGCCCCAGGTCCCAAGAAGCCAGATTAGTGCCAACACATGCCAGTTTATTCAGTGGCTCGTCATCAAATGCCTTGACCCGGATACTCACTACCGTGTCACTTCCTGAACACCAGCCCAGAAATCCTGAATGACGAATAACTCTCTTTCATGCACATGACTAGCTGAGACGTGACTTCCAGGTTCGCGTGGTAATGGGCATGCCAGGAATCTCACCGCTCTCTCCGGTGGGCGTCCTGTTCCTTGAGCTCTCGCTCCCAAACCCTGAGCCACTGGTTTCAGCCATCGCTAATCCTGGCTTCCCTTTGTTCCCTTTGCATTGTTATCTCCTTCCCTTTCTCGTGGGCAAGCTCTCAAACCACTCGTTGACTTCCAGGTTTCAGAGAGCAGCATCGCCTATGAGAAATACAAAGCGAAGGAGGCCATCGAGAAGGAAAAGAAAAAGGTGCAAGATCTGGAGAACCGCATAACCAAGCAAAAAGAGGTACGAGCCTCAGGGAGGAGAGACCTGGAGGAGCCCGACATGGTGCAGGGGAACTGGCTCAGGAGGCCGGCGGTCCGGGTTCAAATCCCACCCCTGCCACTCTTTGGCTAGGGGACATTATTAGGCAGCTTACTTACCATCTCTGAGCTTTGGTGTCCCCACTTATGAAAAACATCGATGATACCAGTAGATCAATCTCATCGAGTTGCGAGGCTTGATTGTTAATATACACACGAAACGCACGGAAAAGCACCTGGCCCTTCGCAAATGCTGCGCGTGTTGGCGGCTTTATTATTATGAGCTCACAGCACGGAAGTGGGGGTGCAGAATCTGAACCCAGGACTGTCTGACTCCCAAGCCCTTCACCATCCCCCCTCCCTCCTCTCTCTGCTATCCTTGAGCTTTACGTGGGCTCAGCTGCCTGGGGTAAAAGAGTGGGTGTCAGGACACAAGCACCTTCATAATCAAACCTCATTTATAATTATTTCTGGGAGTAGTAGATGCCGTGGGGGTAAAAGCGGTCGTACAGCCCTGCTGTGGGCACCTTCAAGCTGTAGGATGAATTCATCTCTTCTGGGACCCAACAGTACAAGGTACACACACACACACATGCACACGCACACGCACACGCACACAATGGCTGATATCTCAAAAGTCAAAGCAATCAGTAAACACACAACCTGACAATAGTGGGTTAAATTTCAATACAGGTAAATACAATTTCAAAAGATTTTTCAAGACCGAATGAGACTAAAAAGGTCTATTCACATCAGTCTTGGATCATTTTCTTCAAATAAAGTTTCCCAAACATTAGCATGCACAGAATCACCAGGGAATTTCATCTTAAATGCCCATTTCTGGGGCCCCAACCCCGGAGATTCTGACCCGTGGTTTACAGGGTGGGCCCCGGAATCTGCATTTTTACCAACAGTCCCAGTAGTGCCGGTGCACCTGGAACACCACCGCTCAAGCGAGACGAGAGAGACAAGAGTCAGCAAACCACATCGGGATTACGTACAGCCCTGGGCACCTGGGAGGAGTGCCTCGGCCCACTGGAGTGTGCCCAGGGGAGGCAGGCCAGAGTTGGGGGCGGTGAGGCCACACCTGTCAGCTTCTGGGGGCTCCCTGCACGCAGGCACGGCCCGCAGGCTGAGAGGGAACCCGAGAAAAGCAGCCTCGTTCCCCCAAATGATTTACCACAGGGTCTTCCATGAAATACTTCAGTTAGGGGTACCAGAAAAGGGGAAGTTAAGTTTTTTAAAGTAGATTAATTAGGGCATAAAATGGACCAAGAATGAGACAAAAGCAAAAAAAAAAATGTGTATCATGAAATCAGTGAATGGGTCATAGTTTTTATTCTAGCAATTACAGTGAAAAGAGGAGCCCAGTTGGTTGTGTAATTCACAGAGGAAAATGGACCACTCGCTCATGGAAACTGAACTATTCTTGGTACTCGACCCAGAGAGAATGTCTCCTAAGGATCACCATATAGAGGACACTGTGATGCAACCAACAGTGTCCCCAACAACAGCCTTAGAACAGTGGTGACATCAGAGAGCAAGTCTTGTGACAGCCCTGAAGGCAGGCTGATGGCATCACTCCAGACAAGGAGAAGAAGGACTCCACCCCAACGACCCCCCCATGTCCCAAGAAACACCAATGAAGTACAAGGTCAAAGACCTGCTCAGACAGAGTTACTTATTTGCATGCTGTTTGACCTGTATACAGGGAAGGACAGTCAGAAGATTGATTTCACCTACACAGGCAAAAATAGAATTTATATAAAAGAAGGAGAAGAAAGTAGAGAAGAAAAATCCGTAACAGTGAACTTTGTTCTCCTGTCCTTGAGTAAGCTGCTGAGTAGCTGGCAAGGAGCAGGTGCCAGGTGGCATGTTCAGCCCTTAGACAGCTTCACGGCTCATCAGAGAAACCATCTCGGTTAGTTGTGGACTCTCCAGGACACCTGGAGTGTCTCACTGTGAGCTGTAGGTGACAGGCCGCTCCGTGGGACGCCCGCCAGAGTCCCCCGCAAGTCTCTCCTTAGGCCATGTCGACACATTTCTGGACAGTAACAGTGATGTTAAGACCCGCCCCGCCCCCCCGCCGCCCCCCCCCCCGCCACCACCCCCCCCCGCCAAAAAAAAAAAATCAGAAGTTCAGTAGAAAAACAAAGAGAATGAGGTGACCACAGGTGAGGCTTGTGGGCATCGCAGGACGAAAATGGAATTTTCGTTTTTTTATTTTCAGAGAAAAAAGAAATCGATGTCCTTTCCCAATTATGAAAGGAGTACCTGTTTGCTCTAGAAAATTTGAAAAATATAGAAAATCACTCAGAAGAAAATGAAAACTGCCTCTGATTCCACTGAACAGAGTTACCCCAGTGCATTTGATGTGATTCCTTCCAGGCCATCTTTATCTTGATTATCGATTATTAATTACTAATTATATTTATTATTATAGACATCAACAAATACTGATCTATTGCGAAGTGACTTACACTCGTATGGTGCACACTCATTGGGTCTCTGCTTTTTTACTTAATATGTAACAGAAACATTTCCGTGTCATTGAACACCCTTCCACAAACTGCCATTGAGAGATGACCTGGGTTTACACGGTGTCAGGTGGACCCCAGATTCATCTACTCCTCCCCTATGGTCCGCCCCTGGGGCTGTTTCTCAACTTTCACCAGAGGTAAAAGGTGCTTCACCGAACTCAGCCCTGTGCATCAGTCTTTGTGCACACGTGGGGCCCTGTCCCTTTGATAAATTCCCCAAAATAGAATTACTTTGGGTCACAAGGTAGAAACATTTGCAGGCTCACGATACACATTCCCAAATGTCCCCCCCACCCCCCCCCATCCCGGATACACCCTACCAGTTTACGCTGCCACCGACAGAGAACACCCAGCACTGCATCCCAAGGATGTATTTTAGGTTAGATTAGATCACGTTTGTGAAAAGGCTGCATGCTGTATGATTCCAACTATGAGGCATTCTGGGAAAGGCGGAACTATGGAGACGTAAGCAGATCGGGGTGGATGGGACAGAGGGATGAATGGGTGAAGCATCGAGGATTTTTAGAGCAGCAAAACTCCTCCATATGACACCTTAATAGTGGATACATGTCATTATACATCTGTCCAAACCCACAGAATGTACAATGCCAGGAGTGAACCCTAGTGGAAAGCGTGGACTCTGGGTGGTTATTACGTGTCAGCGTAGGTCCCTGGACCGTAACAAACGTACCATCTGGTGGAGGATGCTGATAATGGGGGAGGCTGTGCACGTGTCGGGGTCAGGGGTACGTGGGAAATCTCTGTGCCTCTCCCTCAGTTGTGAACCTAAAACTGATATAAAAAAATAATAATAAAGTCGAACGAAGGAATGGAGTTCGTAAGGCCCCCAGCACAGTGTCACGAAGCCCACTGAGGAGGAGGGATGTGGGACAGAGGATAGAATTTTGATAGTCAGAAGATTGGAAGAATAGATCCTGGGAGGGAGGGACATGGGTATGCAAGGACATGGCATGGCAACTGGAGTCCAGCCTTGCCGGTGGGGGCGGAGCCCGAGGGTGAAGGGGAGGTCACCCCAGTGCCGAGGCCACCACTGGGGAAGGTGGAGGAGTATCCTAAAGGCAGGCGGGTCCTGTGGCGAGGGGTGAAGGAGCTCAGCTCATTTATCCTGGAAAATAGATTTAGAGAGAGACATGACATCCCTCCTCAAATATTTAAAGGGCTGTCGCATGAAACAGAAATAAAACTTACTCAATGAGCTCCAGCTGACAGGACTGAGCTCAGAGACCAGAAATCAGAAGGAGACAGATGTCAGCTGAATATAAAAGAGAGTTCTATAATAATTGGAACCTTCCAGAGAAAGCATGGACTTTGGCCTTAAAAAAGATCAATGGAACAATAACAGAATAGAGTTCACCACGTGTCTGAAAACAGGAAGGGGAAGCTAGAGTAAATATTTATTCCTGAATTTTGGTTAATTTGATGTTTATTGTTTGCCTAGGAAATAGATTTAAAAGTGCTAAAGGAAGATGTTTTAAATAACAAATTAAATGACGCACTGGCCATGGTGGAAGAGACAGAAAAAATAAAGACGGCTGAGAGTCTGAAAGCAGAGAACGTCACCATGAAATTGAATGAAACATTAGCTGAACTGGAAACTGCCAAGACTAAGATGGTAAGGGACGAGAGCATCTTTCTGTCAGTGCAAGAGCACAGGGCCGTGAGAGCGTGCGGTGTAGACCAGGGGTTCCGGCCCTGGCACTGCTGGGGTTCTGAGTCACATAACTCTTTCCCGTGGGGGCCGTCCTGTGCCCTGCAGAATGTTGAGCAGCATCCCCGGTCTCTACCCACTGGATGCCAGTAGCTCCATCCCCCCAGGGGTGACAACCAGCTTCAGACTTTGCCGGATGTCCCTTGGAGGGCAAACTCGGCCTCTGTTGAAAAGCACTGGTTTCATACGAAAGGGGAACAGAGGCCATGATGCTGTCTCTCCAGGGCATTCTAAGATGCTGGGATACAGGGCCCTCACAGGAGCAGGCTGAAGGACAGAGGAGCCTCCGAATTTCCTGATCAGTGACAATTCTGTAGACTTTAAAATTTTGGCTTGATGTTCAAGGCCCTCTACCATCAATCAGGGCATACTATTGCACTCGTCTGTCGTGCATACATTCAGCCGGCAGGAGGTAATGAGGGTTAATTCTGGCAGAAGTACGCAAAGTGCATCTGAGAGGGGCTGGAGTTGGAGACACCAGCTCCAGGTGTGGCACGTGGTAGCCATGGCCGCAGTCCAAAATCATAAGGACCAGGACGTTCGGAGAGGCAGAGGAGTGGGGAAGAAGGAGTCTCTGCAGAGGGAGTTGCAAGCAATAGGAGACCTTATAACTGATTGACAGGACGTGAGTACCAAGGAGAGCAGGCACCAAGGAGGCAGGCAAGGTTCAAGCCAAGGTACCTCAGGAGATGATGGCATGTGGGTAGTCTATTGGTGGAAATACAGAGGTCAGAGGTGGGGGGGGCAGAGGTCTCATGGCTATCCCAAGGGACTCTCTTTCAGAGGAGGTGAAGAATTTAGACTGAGGCAAGGGTACAGGGTATGGATGTTCAAAAGCATCCCAAACTTTGGATAGTACACTAGGTTTGGGGGAGAAAGCGAGATAAGTCACCTAAATTTGGAAGATAGCTTCGTGGACGTGATTGTTGAAACCGTGGGCGTGTGTGAGCGTCTCAGGCAAAGAATTTACCCATCAGCAAGGAGGTGACGACGGAGGCCCAGCACGTCAGCTGGGAATAATAGGGAGCAGGAAAAGGCTGGTTGGAGAAGCGGGAGGGGGTGAGGATGAGGCCCTGCGATGGAAGCATCCAGAAGAGCCGCAGGAAGTAGCGGGCCGTCAAGGGAAAGGGTCCGAGTCACCATTTCAGGATCACTGGCAATTTCTAGTTTTTAAGAAATACAAATTAATTCACTTTTTTCTTAGAAAATCGTTCATTCATTAGTTCAGTGAATATTTACTAAACATCTAAGCCTAGATGGTGTGTCAGGGAGCTAAGCACTAATGCTCTGGCTATACCAGCAAATAAGAAAAGTATCTCCTCTCACAGAGCTGACATTCTAGTGGGAGTGAGAAATAAACTAGATAATTCAGACGGTGACCAGTGCCTCAGTGAAAACAAAACAGGGGCGATGGAATAGAAAGTGTCTTGGGCTGCTCTGAGGGCCTCTCTGAGGAGGTGACATTGGAACTGAGACCTGAAATACAAGAAGTCAGCCATGCGAGGAGCTAGGGGAGCACGCAGTGAGAACAGCACGTGCAAAGGCCCTGAGGTAGGACCACGCTCAGTGCCTGTGAGTGCAAAGGCATGTTGTTGTAGTCCCCGGTTTGCATGAACCATTTCTGTTTTCCCAGATCATGCTGGAGGGACGGATACAGCTGCAACAGCAGGCCATCAAGGCCCTCCAAGAAGAACAGAAATCACAGAAAAACGAATTTGAAGAAGAAATCATGGAATACAAGGAGCAAATCAAACAGCACTCCCAGACGATCGTGAGTCTAGAAAAAAGACTTCAAAAAGTGACCGAACACCATAAAAAAATAGAAGGAGAGATTGCAACTTTGAAGGACAATGACCCAGGTTGGTCCAAAGAGACAACGAGGAGATCTTGGTATTGGGGGCAGGCTCTGATTGTCCTGTGGGTCCCCACAGGCTGACGGGTAAGAAAAGGGCTTTGCTGGTTGAAAGGCTCACTTACTCCCTGGAGCCTCCTTTTGTTCCTGTTACACACAAGGTTAGGGCCCCTCAAGGCCCAGGTGAAACAGAATTAACAGCAATGAGCCTGGACACCCTTTGTGCCCAGCCGGTCAGCCGGCGCGTCGCACAGGCTGCCAAGGCTGTTAGGGCAGTCAGACCAGCAGGTCAGAGCGTCATCTTTGCTACACGGAAACCTCCGGGCAGGGGCCTGTCAAAGGCATCTTTCTGCCATCCGCAGTTTGTGACTTTGCCTAATGCACTTTCATAACCAGCCAGGGTTTGCTTCTTAAAAACATAAAAGAGGCTGCAACAGAACTCAGAGCAGCGAGCATTTGTTTGCCCTAAATGACCAGGGTCGTGCATCTTGTGGCAAAGACACTAGCTACTTGGAGAGGTGCTCTATAAGGCGGGGATCATTAACTCTGTTTACCTGGATAAGAGTTCTGGAAAGAGAGGCCTCAGGCCAGGGTTCCTCAGCCTCAGCAACGTCGACAGGTGGTACCAGGTCATTCTTTATTGTGGGGCCATCCTGTGCCCTGCAGGGTGTTGAGCACCCCCCACTCACCCCCAAGTGACAACCAGAAATGTCTGGAGACATTTTTGTCAGTGTCCCCAGGGGACTCACCCCTCGGTTGAGCACCATCGTCCTAGTCTCAAGCCAGCTGGCGAGCTGTCAGGGCTCACCGCACACATACACTCAGGCACCACTCTTAATTGGGCATCTATTATGTTTCAAGCTCATTCTAGGCACTGAGGATTCAATGACGGGCAAGCCGGGCAGGACCCCTGCAGTTAACTCAGTTACTGCCCTGACAAGTGATCCAGGGCGAACAGGGCGCCACGGCAAGGCCATGGAGTGGGACTCAGTTTCCCAACCCAGGACCAAATCGGAGGGAGGATGCTTCAGCTGGGACCTTAAGAGTGATACATCTTTGTCACCCCACACTGAGATCAGTGCCCGCCATCACGCAGATATTTCATAAGAACTGTTAAGTGACCAAATGAACGAGGGAACGTGAGATCGAGCGATGAGGCTAGAAGCCAGAAGGCAGGGGGATGAAGAATACGTGAGAAG
>CM053502.1:6155131-6181060 GCA_028627145.1 Eidolon dupreanum
GAAACGCGCTCTCGCTCACCTGATATTTTCATTCAGGAACGTGTAGAGGATCACGAACAGAGAAATGCAAAAGAATCAACACCTTGCAACTGTGCCTTCAAAGAGAAAGAGAGGCAGGTATGGAGAGGTTTTCCGATCTTGCAGCCAGACACAAACTCGATATAGTGTTTTCAAAGAGTAAGAGCTGATGGAGTATGAACGCCAGCATGTGCTGCCCAGGAAACAGCCACACACCGCCATTCGCACCCATCCCCCGAGCCCAGCCCCCGCCCCCGCCCCCGTCCCCTCCCCGCAATCTGAGCAAATGACCCTTGTAAGAAACAAGGAAACGTCTAACCCAGTATCTCAAGGGGAGAGCACAGAGGAAGTGCAAGTATAGTTTTGGCTAATGGGACAACCATCCTAGGCTCTAAATGATTAGGGGACTTTTGAGACAAGGTCACATAAGAAAAGGAGGTGAAGGGAGGAGGGGGGAACCCCAGGAACCTCTAACCTAAAAATGAAATAAGTGGGTGAAAGGGGGAAAAGCAGAGCCAAGAATGAGGATGACAGAGGGCCAACCGAGACAGCCTCTCCACCTGTCAGCGGAGGGAGCCGCCTTCGACTGTGGGCTGTCTGGGAAATGAAAACCCAGAGCGGTACGGATGGTCGTGAGGCTCAGAAGTGTTCTCGAAGCAAAGACGGTGTTGGGCTTTCCCTAGAGAGAACGTTGTGCGCTATAATGAACATCCCTTAGAATAGCGACACACTGCTGGCTGGGCCATGTCTGAGAACAGCTCTGAGACAGACCGACGTCATCGCACACATCCCAGCGAGTGCAGGAAAGTTCAGGAAAAGCAGGTGGGCAGGGGGCCCGGCTCTGCCCTTCAGCACGCAGCTGTCCGCTGATTGAATTTAAGCCAGGAAGCTATTTTAGAGCCGTGTTCAAACTGGGCTGCCCTAGAGCCCCGGGGTGCCAGGGAAGGGTGTGACTCTCCACACACACACACACACACACACACACACACACACACACACACACACCTCGCTTCCACAAGAGAAGCTCCCCATTATCTGTTTTCTGTGCCAAGTTCTTCGAGGGATTTTGCTTAGGTAAAAAGGTTTTGCTACCAAAAAAAAAAAAAGGAAGGGAGGTTGTTGGTTTAAAACCACTGCTTTATAATATCTGGGAATTTGGATGATGGTGGCTGTCTGCTGAGCTTAGTTCCTCTCAGCTAAGTTTGTGATAAATATCGCGTGGCTGCGGGCTCAAGGCCTTCTCCATGGAAAAGGCCTGGAGAGCAAGTGTCGGTAAAACACAGGCGCACGAGCCTTCACGGACGGTGTCCGAGAGCTGAGTTAGCATCCTTTTGTAAGAATGGAGGAGACATACAAGCTCCTAAACTCCCGTCCCAAAAGATGGCCTGCCTTCCCCCGTGAGTTTTGTGAGCATCCGAGCGGATTGCCAGATTTAAAAGGGGGTAAAACTAAATAAAACAAAACAGGAAGCCCCGTGAAATCTGAATTTCAGGTGAACAACAGTTATTTAGAATAAATATGTCCCAAATATTGCATGGGACTTACTTACGCTAAAAAAATTTCTTTGGTTTCATTCTGAAATTCAAATTTAACTGGGCATCCTGTGTTCTACGTGGCAACCCCACCAACGAACATTTCCTGAGCTCCAAGCAGATGCCAAGGGGGTAGGCGCTGAAGCAGAAGTCGCAAGATGGCAGCCCACAGATGTATTTCATTTGGCTTATAGGTTTTTCTTTATTTTTCTTAAGTAACATTTCAAACTACGGCACTAGCACAGAATACTCTGGTTTTTCAGCTTCTCTGGGAAATTTGGAAGATGTGGCCACACTAGGCCCAGGGTCCCACGAGCCACCATCTTCCAGGCCCTAGGAAAGCCCTGGGCTGGTGGGTTTGCTGCCGTCCCCACCCGGCTCACCCCACCCACTTCCTTCTCTTCGCTGGCCTCTGTGAGCCTCAGGTCGCAGCCCCAGTGGATGCTCAGGGCTCTCGGAAAGCGTCCCCTTCCCAGCACCCCTGCACGTTCACCCGCCGGAGTATCAGTCTGTGAGGCAGGCCCCAGCTCGCACTCCCTCTCTCACTGTTGTGTCCCCCACACCTAGGAGATGCTCTTTCTTCAGCATACAGTCCCTGAGGTGCGGGGTCTTCAGGGGACCTGGGTCAGCAACAGTAATCAGACCCCAGGGGAACGGCAAGCTCCAGATTCGTGGTGACGCTGGCTCCCACACAAGCCCCTGCCGTCCCCGCCCGGGAAGTTGATGCTCCTGGCTTCTGCCGTGCCTGGGCCTGGGAGTGCCAGGGTGGACGGTCACCCACTGGATGGCTGTAGCCTCCTCCACTGGTCTGGGAGGCTCTGCTTCCAGCTAAAGCAGACTTGTCCCCCAGAGGAGTGCAGTGTGTCCCCAGGGCCCCTTGGTTGACCAGCATCCTCCTCGCAGATTCCTCTGGGATAAGGAACAGAGATCCCCTCGGGCTCAGCAGGCCGGGGGTGGGGGAGGGGTGGGCATCGTCTGAAAGTCACGCCCCCTTCTGCAGACCCCCCTGCCCCGCAACCACCACCATACTCACCCCCACTCCCCCTCCATCCCCAGGGAAGCCCAACATTCCATCCAAATGGGTGGCATCTAAAAGTTGAGAAAAAAAAATCCATTTTTCTTTGATGCAAAAGGAAGCAATAAGCTAAATTTTGTCAATATTCTTTCTGTATTAAAGAGACGAATGTTTGTAGAGGTGATGAAGAACAAGATGCAGAAGTCAAATCTCCAGGTGAGCCAGGAGAAATCGGAAAACAGTCAGATGTCAGCAGGAGACCCACTGACAGTAATTTCACATCTGTTACGTATTGAGCATTTAGTATGTGTCAGGCACAGAGCTAAGCACTCGACGTGCATTATTTAATCTTCACAACCCCATGGGGTTGGTGGTGTTATGATCCCCAGTTATCACACAGAGTGTCTAAGGCTCAGAGACTTTAAGTAATTTGTCCGGAGCCACAAAGCTAAGCAGGAGAGCTGGCATGCAACAAGGAGCCAACACCCAGGTGAGTGCCGCTTGCCCTCCTGGAGGTGATACACGTCCAGGTAATACATCTGATACATTTCTGGCGGCATTTCTCTTGAATTTCAAGGAAGCATATCCTTTAGAATTCTCTTTTTTAAGAATCAAGTTTTAAACGTGTTGAAACGGTGCCATTCACAATTCAGCCCTAGAACTGGAATTGGCCCAACCCACAATCCCGCGGTGCAGAAGGTAGGAGCGAGCTCTCAGGAAGCTTGAAAACATATTTTAGTTGAATGAGAGAGAGGAGATAGATTCGAGTTTGATAAAAGGCCACAATCATTCTGAGACAACAAAACTGTCATCGGAAAAAAATTTTTTCCTGGGTAAGGGACATTTTTGGAAAACAGAAGCCTCTTCTCAACCAACTCACACTTGTCCTAAGACTAGAAGGTGTTTACTATCCAGATCAGGATGTTAGGACAGAGAGTGTCCAGGGAACCCCTCTAGATCTGAGACCTTTGCCACCCCGCAAAGTGGGAATGGCTGGGCCGCTTGTCACTTCTCTATTCATATATTCACGTATCTACTCATATATGTGGCTGAGCCTGGGAGCAGGCAGAAACCACCCCACAGCTAGGTTTTGTCTGAGGTCCCCCTGAGGACGTAAGATGACAGAGGAGATAATGGGGTGAGCCCTGGATATTGTAGCAGCATTGGCTGCTCTGAGACAGGAAGCCTGCGGAATTTCAGGCTATCTCTGGGCTTAGCAGAATGCAGACAGATGGCGGTACTTCAGCCAAGAGCAAAGAGCGAGCTCCCTGTTCTTCCAGCCCCACAGCCCAGACTTAGAAGTTTGGTGTCTAGGACCTCCTCGGTGCATAAAGATTTGCTCCAGGTTGCGTGCAAAGTGTAGCTCAGGGTCTCCTTCCTTCACACCATGCCTTGACTCCTTAGGGGGAGGGAGCCATCATGCCCCACTTGGAAAAAGACAAGACATGTAACATCTGCTTATAAAAGAGCCTCCATCTCTAGCAGGCTTCAGAACTGGCAGCTCCTGCCTTTCTAAGGCTGTGGGGTTTTGTTTTCTGTCCTCCAAAATGCCATTCATTGATTTTTTTTTTCATTACAGCTAACGGTCTTTTGTAATTATTTGTCAGCTGTATGCTAAAATCTTCTAGTTAATAAATATTTATTGAATACCTAGTCTAGGCCACCTACTGTGCTAAACCCTAAGGATGGAAGAGTAAACCAAAAAGGACCCTTCCGGCCCTGACTCATTCAACAAATATTTACCAAGAGCCTACGATGTGGCAGGTACTGTCCAGGTGTTGGGGTTCACTCATGAATTCTCAGTGGTGGCAGTATCACCCTGAGAGGGCGAATTTTTTTTTTTTAATGTGTAAAGCACACAGGGATGTAAAGCATAGAGAATATAGTCAATAGTATTGTAATAACTATGGTGCCAGGTGGCTACTAGACTAATCAGGGGGATCACTTTGGAAGTTACATAAAAGTTACATGTCTAACACTATGCGTAAGCCTGAAACTAATATAAAATAACATCAAATGTCAACTGTAATTAAAAAATAAAAATAAGCAAATAAAATACTCCAAAGTTAAAAATGCATGAAGTACAGATATACATACAATGCTATCTGTAGTATTAAAATTTCTTAGGTGTGGGAGCAGTGAGGAGAAAAAGTGAAGAAGGCTCATTAGGGAGGGACAATAATGAAAGAAAGGGTGGGAACCACCGGGTTAGAACAAGGAAGAAACGCACAAAACTGTCTGCCTTTCTGGCTCGCATTCTTGGGCCATTTTTTTAGAAAATAGATAAGTACTAGTAATGATGAAATAATTACTTTGTACAAAATGTTTTGAGGACAAAGGACAGTGGACTAAGCTCAGAAGCATATTTCACAGGGACCCACCCGTCGTCCAAGGGCCAGCAGAGGCCTCCTGGGAGAAGGGTGGTTTAAACCGAGGCCCGAGGCTGGGTGGGAATGAACGGACTGGGGTCTTTCTAGAGCCGATGCTTGCTGGCACCTGCAGCAGGTCCCGCGCTGTGTTCCGAGTTCATTTTCTTCCGGGCGTCACTATTTTCATGACTGGTTCCCATCCCTGCCTTTTCATTCTAAGAGTGAGCCATGTGGTTCCAAACATCCGTGGGCAAAAAAAAAAAAAAAAAAGGAGGGGGGGACACATACTAAACCTGGCAAGCTCAGGGGAGGCCAGCATGACGGACCCTACAAACTCAGAGACCGAAAGTAACCACATAGGATGGTCTGAATAGAAAAATCCCTAACTCGAAGTGGGTCATGGCGGGTAGTCACATCCTAGGCCCGTAGCTTCCTTGACAAAGGTCAGTCTTTACCTGAATTGAGCCCGTCTATTATCTGTTTGCACCTGAGATAACACATCTTTGAAATGTCAGAATCATCTCTTTTTCCAGACCCCTCAGGGCACCAGAGCAGGAGGCCACAGAACCCTCACTGCCATCTTGTTCCCACATACTCTCTCTACGAGCCGTAAATGTCAGTTACCAATTAACATCGTGCCCACCAATGTAAAAGAAGCGTGTGTGTCTCTAGCTTACTTTTTATCTACTTCCTGAGATTTCCCTGCTTTGCTTTCTCCCGCCCCCTTAACCTACCACCAACGGTTTCGCGTAACCCTCCTTACATCTCCTCCTTTGATTCTAATGTATAAAATAAGCTGCAAAACTGCTGTTCTCTGGAGCATTTTCTCAGTCTGTTGAGATTTTACTTCCTGGCAATTGTCAATTTGGCTCAAATAAACTCATAAAAATTCTCTACAGATTGGGACGTTTCTTACATCGACACATCCAAGCTGAATGTATGGCAGTAGCCTGTTGTCCTCAGTTCAGGGTGTCCCCTGTCCTTCCTGTGTCCCCTGTCCTTCCTGCCCACATTCGCATTTTCACATTCCCCATTCCCCACCACTTTCTTTTTCCAGTCAACCATCCTGTCTGCCTTCTGCTGTCCCCACCCTCGTCACTCAAAAAAGTGGACCAAAACTCGCTGCATGGTGCTTCCTATCCCCAGCTCGTGGGGCCAGGGGGACCCTGGACTGGGGACTCTTTCCTTTTTACAAACTTTCTGGCAGCCAGCCCCCCACACTGGGTCAGGGCACTGGCATTTGGGAACCATCCAGAGCCAGCAATTTTATTGAAACTCAAAAGGGCTATAAAGGAAAGGTGGTTTCAAGGGAAAAGGTTTTGAACTTTTGCTGTCTGCTTTCATTTTCCCTGGCATCCTGACCACGTTATACTTTGTGGGCTAGTGTAGAGATGTTAGCCCTTCTCGCCCTGCAATGATTTGGAACGCGGAGTCTCAAAACACATCCAAGGCTCCTGCCAGCCCCCGGCACAGGTCTCAGGAGGTCATGCTTAAAGCTGCCTTAAAGCAAAAAGAACTCAAATGGTGGTTCAACAGCCCCTTCCATTGGAATCCACCCAGAATCTCCTCTCAGCCCCTGAGGAAGACAGCACAGACATTCTGGTCCCTATTTGACAAATGAGAAAACCAAGGGTCACGTAGTAAGTGGCAGAGTCGAAATTCAACTACCCATATCCCCCCTCCCCCGAGGGTACGTGTGTCCTCACGGTTGGAGTCAAATGTGCAGAACATAGAGCTGGAATTTTTTGGAAAGAAGCTTGCAAGTTGCACTATCTACATTAGGTACAGAACAGAGTGAGAGATTCTTAGGTTTGCAGTTAATAGAATCTATTCAGACAGAGGGAGGGGGCTTTTATAAGGACACTGGAGTGAGTGCCTCGTAAAAACTAAAGGCTGGAAAAGAGTCCGGCCTCAAAAGAGAAACGGGTAAACTGTCAGATCCCAGGTATCACGTCTGTTACACACACACACACACACACACACACACACACACACACCTCCTCTCTGCATCTCTCCAAATCTCTGCTGATATAGTCTCTCTCTGGTCATATGACAGGAAGGGATGGCCTCAAGGTCCCCCAGCTCGAACAACTATGCCAGGAAGCAAGTAGCATCTCAGAGTCCATGAACCCCAAATCCTGAGAGCGAGCATCTGAAAAGTCCAGCCTGTGCCAAATGTCCAGTCACCTATGACCCGGGCTAGGGTCACACACATGGCTGCCAGAAGTAGGGGCAGTGCTCAGAAAAGGGCTAAACAGGCTCCCTCTAACATCCAGCATTTTCTCCTCCTATGACATCGCAGGCATAAGACACATGCAGTTCAGTAACAGCTTTTCAGGAGAAAGAAAGATACTCCAGCACAATGAATGTGCCCATCCTAAGAAGCTCCTGGTTTCAAAACCATGAAAAATGTTACCTGTATACCTGGAAGGGTGGACGCCAAGACATTTATAATGCTTACCTTGGGTGTGATAATAGTGGATCATTTTAACTTCCTTTTGCTCATATTTATGTTCTATTTTGTTTCATTTTGCAACATTTTATTCTAAATAAAAAGAACACGTTTGAGTGGAATGTTTTGGGATCTCGCTGCAATTCTAGAATTTGTGCTTTTGTTTCTCTTGCTCGTTACAGGTTGGAGCCAAAAAAGTCGCCCCAAAGATAGACCAAGAAAGAGAGAAGCTAAAGAGAGATACTTCTAGCAAATCCAGCCAGAGTCTTCTGTTCTCTAAGCCTAGCGGAAGGAACTAGAATTGTCACCCCGCCCAGCCTTATGTGATCCTCCGTGAGTCAAAGTGACTCTTCTGTGTCAAAATACTAAGATACTTTTGTAGGACTTTAAATGTTGTTACCCTGGTGTGCTGCTTCCTAAGCTGGTATTTTGCACAATGCTATATTTTGGAGTGTGTGGGGAGAGGGGTTCTTTTTAAAAATACCTATGCACGTACACATACTCAGGCATATGAAGAATGCAGGTGTGAAACCCAGGCTCCTAGGCCCGGTAGATACAATTATGTGGTTCCACGTTTGAGTCATGACATATCACACATCACACCACCAAGAAGCGCCAAGAAACCCACAGTCAAGAAAACCTGAGATGGACGGGGGCCACAGGACAGAATGGTAACCTCAGGGCTGACGGGGTCATGGTATAGTGCATTTATATCTGAGATGATTTTAATAAATTTAGAACGCCAATCCATTTTTAATGCTTGCATAATAAAGGCTAACATTTATATGGCACTCTGCCGTTTTCAAAATACTTCTCATCTAATCCTCCCCCAAGCCCTGGGAGGTACGTTGTATTATGCTCTGCATTTAATACATGAGGAAGCTGAGGCCCAGCGGGGTTAAATGGCCTCTCTGAAATCAGACAGCCAATAAATTCAAGGGTTGGATCTAGAACCCAGATTTCTAATTCCATCTCCTACTTACCATTAGATGGCCCAGTGGTTCAATTCTCCAGCCATAAGGACAGACCAAGGACCTAGTCACCAAAGAGCACACACTGCCCAGGTGGACACACCCTTGCTTCAGGGTGTGTGGAGAGACCCTCTTTCTCCTTGCTCCCCTCTCTGCTTCTCCCGTGTTACGCCCTCTCTCCGGCCACCCAATCCCCTGCTGCCTCTCTGCTGTAGCCAGGACCTCCAAACACAATGGGAGGAAGAGCCAGAAGTCGTAACTATCATTGATTTATTATTTTTTAAAAAGCCACAATAAAAATATTTTGATATTTCAAAACCAAATGCATTCTTCATACCGATCAGAAGGACACAGGAAAAATGATTCATGTGATATTTCCACTGAAGGGCCATCTGACACAGAGTTAGGATCTAAAGTCAGTGAGAAAGGTATGCATTACCTGACCTGAAAAATACTCTTGAAAATTCTGGGAATTTTTCATAAGGAATCTGATATTATTTATACTGTATTATAATCCAAAAGTCCAAAACAGCAGGTTTTTCTCCAGCGCCAGAAAAGATCACTTGGTCAGCCAATGGTTCAAGCAGCTGCCTCATGTTTTGGAGCCAAATTATGTGGGGGGCGGGAGGAATATGTTGTTTGTTGATTGAACATGTATATTCGAATTTGTATAGGTTAAATGTAATGCCTATGTGACTCCTCTGTATTTTAGGTCTTTCAAAGGACGTGTTAATTTGTATCATATGAACATCACAACCCATAATGGCAATTTCTTTTCTTCAGCTCTTGAACTAGCTCTTTGGGCACTTCCTCAGCCACACACCCCTTTCTCTGAGAACGCACCCCACCCCCAATCAGGTTTGCTCTACCTAATCATGCTTTCTTGGCCACAGCTGGTTGGCTGAGCAGTACATACCCTACCCAAGCCAGATCAATCACATTTCTCTTCTAACTCAAGCTGGGCCAATCACCACCTCTTTCTTTGGTGTTTAGAAGTGAGACCCTGAATGCCACGCAAGTCATTAGTGGTGCCGGAGCTGAGCATCTTGTGCAGTCCCAGGGCTGGGGTGGCCATTTCCCCTCTTGTGTTTGGAGGAACAAAGCCAGTCTGCAGAGAGAAAAGGCTGGGATAGACATGTAACAAGTGGAGACAAGAAACCAAGACCCCCAGGGAGACAGTACAGCAGATAGTACAAGCCCCTTAGTCATCTCCTCTCTGTGCTATGTAAGTTGAAGGCTAAACGCCTTGATTTCCCAGCCTCCCTTGCAGCTAGGGCCGGTCATGTTGTTCCGTGCTGGCCATTGACATGTAAGTGAAGACCACTGGGAGGGCTTCTCTTCTGGATTAAAAGGCAGGACTTCACTAGGAGAGAGCTTTTTGCCCTTTGTCCTTTTGCCTTGTCTCCTTTTTGTCCCCTGGAGCTCATTCTTGGAGCTGGAGCAGCCATCTTGGGGATCATTGGGTGACAAGCAAGAGGCCGAAGCTACCTCCAAGGACAATGGACTGGAAAGACGAGAAGGGCCTGGGGCAGCATCCCTGTGTACTGAACCGTGCCTGAACTGCCTACCTCTGTACTTCATGTTATATAAGAAAATAAATCACCTATTTAAGCCACTATAGTCAGGTGTACCTGTTTGTGCTGTGGAACAAAACACTCAAAACTCAGTGCCTGAAAATGACAAATATTTATTATTTCTCATGATTCCATGAGTCACACTGGGCATCTATATTGGTCTGGGCTGGCTGGGCTTGGGCTGGATGGTTTCGAATGACTTCATTTACATGCCTTGTCACCAGCAGAAAAGTTGGGATAGGACAGTGGTCTCAAGTGGGGGAAATTTTTCCCCCAGGGGACATTTGACAATGTCTGCACACAGTTTTGGTTGCCACAATTGGAGGACAGTGGCTCTATTATCATCTAGTGGGTAGAGGCCAAGGATACTGCTAAACATCCTACAAGGGACAGCTCCCCACAACAAAGACTATTTAATCCAAAATGTCAACAGCAGCAAGAATGAGAAACCCTGGTCTAGAAAGGGCTCAGCTGGGGCAGTCTGTCTCTGCTTGGCGTGATCTCTCACCAGCCAGGTGGCTAGACCAGGCTCTTTCTTATATGGTGAGCTCAGGTTCCCAAGAGCAGCAGGACAGAGCAAGCCCCAAAGCGCAAACACTTTTCAAGTCTCTATCTGCCTTACGTTTGTTAATTTCCCATCAGACAAAGCAAGTCACATGGCCAGAGTTGGCTTGGGAGGGTCTCCAAAGTTTCACCATATACCCACATCCAGAGTTCTGCTTTCTGACACTGAATGTGTTCCAACTGATACAGAAGGAGAAAGTTAATTCGCTTCCTGTTGACTTTCTGGTTCCTAGTCTCTCTCCTTCAGAAAGCCAATTCCGATGCCTGCCCTTGGGTTCCACTAGAACCCTTGTATCACTCAAAATTATTTTGTAAACAACAGAAACCTCCTGTGACTAAGTTAAGCAGAGAGGGAGTTATCGAAAGGGAATGAGGGAAGTTAGAGAATTGAAGGGCAAGCAAAGCTGAAGAGTCAGGACAGGCAGAAACTAACTGGCTTTCCTTCCCCCATAAAAGCCCCCTTTTTGCTCCAGCTGATGTGAGTTTCTGTTATTTGCTACCAAAATGACCTTTACTAAGACACTCTGCTATACAACCCCCTCTGAGAAGCCACTAACATTTCCCCTGGGGTCGTATCAAGGTACAACAAGGGACCTGCAGTCCCCCAAACCCTCCCAATCTTCTGAGTCCCCAAGAAGCTGAGACAAACATCTTCCTTCCACCCTTGCCAGTGGCAGCCCATTTGGTTCTCGGATTCGTGACTTTGCAGATAAGGTGCCCTTCACTAGCAGCTTGGCAGAGCCACCAATGCCTGCTGTTGTGGAAACCAGAGTCTGCGGGGGAAAAATAGCTTCCGGATCTACATTCCAAAGCATGATCCTGATAAGCGAGTGGTTTCCAATTTTTTAGGGTCTTAGGAATGAAAGCAGTACCCTGATGCACAGAACCCCCAAACCTGCTAATGCTATTGTGTTCCTGTGTTGTGTTCCTCTGTTCCATTCTGGGTCCTCCTGGAGCCGGAGTTTGGGTGCCTGGTGAGGGTGGACTATCTCAGCTTATCACTTGGCCTCATTGCCATCGAGATGTGCAACTCGCATCCGTCTGCTCAATGTCCTGAGTTATTTTGGGCCAATCCATGACCTTATGTGCCTGCTTTTGTTTTTAAACATTTTTCTTTGCCCATCTGTGCCCCAGGAAGCCATCACAATGCCTCCATCCTGCGGTGTGAAGCCTTAGCGGGCTTCTTGCTTTCTGTTTTCTCTCATTTTGAGCATATTGCTTTCATTCTTAAGACCTTAAGATTTTGGAGGCAGAAAACTTTATCTCATGGGCTAACCGTGGTCTTACCATCACAGAAATCAGAGGTGCCCTTTGACTGATAAACCGCTTTTATGGTTAAACAACCAGATTTCATTCACTCAGGATGAATGAAGGGTACCTAGTCTGGGTACCTACTATGCTCCAGGTACTTATGATACTGTGCTATGACCTCATGACCTTGACCTTTGCTCCCCTTTCTTTTTACGTTCTGATCTGCCGCTCTCCTGAAAAGGAGTTGAAATCATTAATTTCCTGGATACATTGCATGGGAGAGCCCACCTTTGACATTTTTTGGCTTCCTATAGGATCACTGCTGGGCATTCTGCAGAAAGAACTGTATGCAGCAGCGACCCCCTTCTGAAAGTTTCTTTGTGACTTTCATCAGTGATTTTCTTTATGAAGCTTAATAGCTAATAATAGCAAACTTTTTATAGTGTCCTCGCCAGCCATCAGACACTACACTAAACACAGTCCAGACAGTAACCCTCTTAGTGCTCACTGTGCGTATCACTCCTGTTTTACCTGTGAAAAGGATGAGTAGGTAAGTAACCTGCCCGAGACCAAGAGCGCCAGGACCCAGATTTCATCCCTTAACTGCTCCACTGCCTCGCTTTCCTCAGCAAAGTCCAGGAACCAGCTGGTTATCAGTGAGGATAGGGTCGGCAAACTTCTGTAAAGGACGAGACAGTAAAAGCCCTTTTTCTGTAAAGGGCCATTTCGCTTTGTGAACCATAGAGTCTCTGTCATCACTACTCAACTTGTTGCAGCAGCTGAATACTGAACGAGTGAGCATGGCTGTGTTCCAATAAAGCTTTATTTATAAAAATAGGCAGTGGGCCAGATATGCCAAACCCATGTTAAACACTCACCCAGACAAGATTATCTGCTGTTGCCTGTTGCCTGACAACCAGGGAGCCAGATAATCAGCGTCTCCATCATGGCGAGCTTTTGCTATATGCCATGCACTGCACTAAATGCTTTACATGAACACTTTTTTCATTTAATTCTCTCAAGTATTCCAGGAGGAGATAATTATTGCCATTTTATAAGCAATATGACTGAGGCCAGAAAGGTAAAGTCACTTGCCCAAGGTCTCCCCACTGGGATTTTCAAACTCCTAACCATGACATCACACTGCTTCTCACCGTTGGAACCCTACACTTGGACAACAGGGAGTCTTGCCAGTGGGTCTGGAGACCTGTCTTCCACTGGACCCAGCATGAAAGAACCAAGCCTTTCTGATCTAAACGTCCTTCCTCTATACAAGGTTTACTTACCCTCTTCTGAGAGTTACCACCTTTCTTTAATGAATACCTTAGGTCAGGTGTTCCTGGCCTAGGCACTGTGCTCTTCCTTCCAACTGACTTTGCCTATCTGCATTATGCAAGTTTTACAATTTCCCTGTCAGTTTCCCAAATTCTCAGGTGCCTCTGCAGTGGCCACATGAGGTGTTTATCTGTACCTTCCATTTATTCCTTCCATCCTGTCTGCTGAACAGAGAGCTCTAAATGACCTCTGGGCCACAATGATGCCCAAGAGCCATCAGGTCACCCAGCCCCAAGCCCTATCTGATGCCGCTGGCACTGTCCTCAGAGGAACAGGGAACAGACACTTGAGAGGTTTGTTTTTTAAGGTCTCCTGTTATCTTTTGTGTTGAGTCATGTGGATGCATAGAGGTGTCACTTTAGCAGATTCTCTTTCTTGGTGATGACCTTCAGACCTGAAAATGGGCCACCGGATGCTCTGGAGGGGACACCAAGAAAACACTCAATCTGTCCCCAGACCTCAGGAAAAGCAAACCGTCTTGCATTCATTCAACAGTTTATTTCTCCAGCACATACCTTGGGCCAGGCTCCATGACGCATACTGAGGAGCCAAAGTTGAACCAGACAGACATGTAAGTAGGTTCCTTGCCCCAGGAAGCTGTGTTGGGCAGAGAGGTGGTGTCAGATATTTTATTAATGGGGTCATTGTGGGTCCTAATAAGTGCTGAGTCCCCGCCAGAAGATTTGTAGCCTCTCTCAGTCTGCCAGCATGGGGGCCAGCAAATCTCACTCTTCAAACTGGCTGGTCCTGCTCCTCCCTGCCACCCACGACCAGAAGAATTACAGAATCAGAGCCTGGTGCTCCACACACTTAATGAATATGACTTGATTGCCTGAATGTGGACATGCACTGCTTTCTCAGCGTAGTGGAAGAATCGTCATCAGCTGCCCATTTTTGCCATCTTGGAAGGGGTCCAGGACGACATAGCAGATGCAGCATTGCTGGATTTTAAGCCACAAGGTACACACACATGTACTCTTTGAGAGTTTAAAACAGGCTATAACTCATGCCTGTTGGGTATTAAATTTGGACACTGGGGGTTTGACTGAAGCAGAAAACACGCTCAGCTTTTTTTCCCAGCCTCCTAGTTGGACCATATGCAACTAATTCAAAAGATGATCCTGGTTTTTGGGTAGATTCATCACATCCAAGATAACCACTGAGACAAAGTTCTATAGATACATGGCTTGGTTCATAATGACCTACATGCAAATGTGTCTACCTGCAGCTGTGTCCCCATCATGCCCTTTTCCTCCTGCCTGGCTCAGCAGTCCCATAAGCACCTGTCTGGCACAGCTCCTTCCCCATTGTACCCTTTACTGAGCTTCCAGACTTAGCAGGAGGTGAGATAGCCTCTGAAACCAACCAGGCCGTGACCCCATTCCCGACTGTCACTCATCCAATTGCTCCAAATGAGTTCTTGGGCTGTCCTTAAATCATGACCTCTGTGCATCTTTGTCAATCCATCAAGAGTTTCCTGGTGACCACAGAGTGTTTGCGATGATTAATTAGTAAGTTGGTATTTATAGTGCTAAGTGAGCACTGCCCTTGGAGCCAACTTTATCTCTGATGGCCTCCCTAATCCCTTCTTGTTTTCCCAGCGTCTCAGGCTGGAGGGACCACCCAGCTGTGTCAGGCTCTGGAATGAGTCTCGATATCCACTCCATCTGCCCCATCACCCAAGACCTCTTCCCAACCCCTCCTTGCTTCTCCCTCCTCTTTTTCAAAGTGCTGTTGTATTTCTTAATATGACTTTACCCCTCCCCAAAAGACAGTTACACAAGTAGATGTGGGAGGAAAAAGAGAAACATTGTCAATGATGACTAAGCCTGCCTAGCTCCCTTGCCACGGGAATACTGTCAGAATTGGCTCCCTCTCACCCCTGCCTCTGTAAAACTCCATTACCAAGGGTGTGATTTTTTTCCTGACGATCATTCTTTCCACATGACCAAATGCTTTAATGCATAACCAGTCCAGGTTATTTCTTTCTGCCCAAGTCTATGCTTGGGCCACAGAACTCAGGGTCATTCAAAAGTGATTTCCCCTAATGAACAGGCAACCCACAGTTCCTGGGAGTTTTGCAATCTCATTGGTGCTCAGCAGTTATCCCTGCTTTTCTTTTCTTCACCTCTTTTTTGATTTTTGACAAAGTGCTTTTCCCAACATGCAATGATCTCCAAAAAAAAAAAAAAAAAAAAAAAAAGTTCAAATAAAACGCAGCCACCAGCATGCATCTCTGGCTTCAGAGCAGATCAACAGTTGTCTTTTACAGGCAAGGCCTGGCCCAAGTCCTATAAATGGGGCAGAGCACTGTGCAGCGTGAGCCCTCATCCTGTAGTCTGAGCCTCACAGCTCTAGAACCTTGAGAACCTATGAGAAAATCATCACCCCAAGAGCTGTTAAAAGGGCTCACCCTTCACAGCATTTCCTGAGCTCTGCCTGAGTATAACAGCAACAAGTTCTGCTCCCCTTTTATAAGATACAATATGTAACGAACAAGATTTCATTTACCTGTGCCTTGTGCAGCCCGTCTGGCCTCCCGAGGGTGGAGTCCACACAGCCAAATGAATAATTGACCAGGGCGTTTAATACATCCGGCCCGTGTGAATAATGCAAACCAAACCCCAGGTTTCTCACATATATGTAAGTTGTATTTGAAGAAGGCAAACTCTCACATAATCTTTTCACCTATAAGTTTGCTCCCACATCAAGCAGATGCAAAACATTCTGTAATAAAAGCAGCCCTATTTCATGCAGACCTATTATAATTCATAGGTTAAAGTAAGTTGAGGTTCGCTAGATTTTTTAAGTAATTAGCAGCTTTGTGAGAATTGGACAAATCCAAGCATCTGCAGACAGAATTTTTAAAGTTTCAATCTACATCATCATGTCCCTAGTCTTTTGCATTAAAAAAAAAAACTGTTGGGTCCTTCAAGGCCGCTTATGGGAGATAAAGAAAACTGCTTTTTGCAAGTAGCTAGGACAAACTGCTCAACTCCACAGAAACTTAATTCCAAACTTTAAAAAAACAAAATCATGTCATTTAAGCTGAACATCTTTATTGGACTCAGAAACAATCTCAAAAATAAGTTAATGAAAATTTCATATTTTCTGAGCAGTGTCGTTCTCAATTTTTTTTTTAATGCCTTTTAAATTATTTCGGCAATATTTGTAAACGATGGCAAATTGACAAATGTCAATTGAGGGTCTGTTCTGTGCAAATCACTTTGTAACAGCTGCTAGCTTTACCTTCTCAAGGGCTCTTTGCCTACAGAGTGCTGGTTTTTTAAGCCCTGTATCCATCTCCTCTGCACTTTGACATGCAGGAGCCGGTTCTGCATAGGCGGCTTCAGCACCGTCCTAACATTTTAGAGAATAAGCATAAAGTACAGTCCTCCTTCTAGATTAGTGATTCTCAAACTTTTCAGTCAGCAGAACTCCCCTGGGTGCTGTTACAAATGCAGAGTGCCAGGCCCTACCCCAGAGATTAGTTTCGTCCGAATGGATTGGAGCCTGGGACTCTGTATGATTAACTAGCATCGCCCCTCACCCCGCGCCTGCCCGCGGGTCCTGATGTTGGGGATCCCGTAGCTTTGCAGTTTGAAGGTGACAGACCAGACCACAGAGAGAAACCCCACCCCGTGAGCCTTTGGAGAGGGCATGTCTCCTCTGGGGCCTCACTGAAATGGCAGCGTCAAGGTCTCCCTTCCAGACCTAAAGCAGAGTCGCAGGCTACAGCAGCTATTCTGCAAAGTCATCCATGTGAGCTGCTGGGCCGGATGGAGAGGACCAGCCCCTTCCCGCGTTCGCTCTCCGCGTCTCCGAACATCTTCCAGGGCTGAAGCCCAGCCCCGTCTCCCTCGCAGCTGCTGGTCCATCCTTTTCCAAAAGATGCAGCAGCTCCCGCTGTGGTCAAAGCTAAACGGGGGTTCCCCGCTCACCAGGTCCACCTTCTTCGTAGCCCTGTAACCCTCATTGGCAACGCCGGTGTGTAACAACCAGTCGTCTCCATGGCAACCGACAGGGTGTCACGGACACAGGATTACGACTCTACGGCGTTGGGATTCCAGAGAAGGAGTTGGGGGCGACCACCGCCTGAGCCCCTGACCCACACCCAAACTGCAAGGGAGGAGCCCCTCTCCCTTCCCGCCTCGGTCCTGGGCCCCCAGCTCGACCTCTCCCGCTCGGCGGGCGCAGTGAGGACCGAGACGGGGGATGGGTTTTTACGCGGCCCCCCAGCCTTCCTGCAAGGACGGTGGCGGGCTGGGCGTCCCCAACACCCTTGAGCGCCAGCGGTCGGGACGCAGCCCGCGCGAGCCGCGCAGCGCCGGGAGCGGGGGCGGGGGACGGGCGGGGGACGGGCGGGCCCGGAGGGGCGTAAGTCCCACCTTCGGGGGCGGCGCCTGGCGCGGGGAGTGTCAGGAAGAGGAAGAGCGCGGCCAGAGGCGGCGCGGGCGCTGGGCGAGCAGGGGCCCGGCCGAGCGAGCGCCGCGCGGGCCACCATGGCCACGGACGAGCTGGCCAGCAAGCTGAGCCGCCGGCTGCAGATGGAGGGCGAGGGCGAGGGCGGCGGCGAGGCCCCAGAGCAGCCCGGCCTGAACGGGGCGGCGGCGGCGGCGGCGGGGGCGCAGGACGAGACGGCCGAGGCGCTGGGCAGTGCGGACGGCGAGCTGAGCGCCAAGCTGCTGCGGCGCGCCGACCTCAACCAGGGCATCGGCGAGCCCCAGTCGCCCAGCCGCCGCGTCTTCAACCCCTACACCGAGTTCAAGGAGTTCTCCAGGAAGCAGATCAAGGACATGGAGAAGATGTTCAAGCAGTGAGTGCCCGCCCGACCCGGCCCCTCCACCCACCCCACCAGCCCGCCGCAGGCCCCGAACCCACCACTCTGCGCCGCCCCGGGACCCCTGCTGCCAGCCACGCTCCCCCAAACCCCGACGCACGCGGGGCGGGGACCCCGCGACCCCTTCCAGATAATCACGAGGCTGCGGAATGCGCCCCCCACCGCGCATGTGGATCTGGGTACCCCCGGCCCCTGGCACGCGACCCCAATACACCGTACGCGCGCACACGGAGTGAGGAACCCCGCGGTTCCTTCGAGATAATCAGGAGCCCCCGCGAGCCTCCACCACCACCGCATACATGGGTCCGAAGACCTGGGTCGCTGGCCTAGGACCCTGCCCTGTTAGTCACGCTTCCCCTACCGCCCCACACCCGCGCACACCCGAGGCTGAGGACCCCGTGGCCTCCCTTCCTCCCCCAACAAGCTACTCAAATTCCCCATCCCCACCCCCACCCCACACGCGCTGGTCTCAAACACCCACCCCTTAGCTCCTCAACAAAGGTGACCATTCCCTGCACCCCATGCCACACACATTCCTTTCCTTGGGGTCCTTTTATTTCCTGTTTCTCTCATATCCCCCTCAACATAGGTTCTGGGCAGAGACCCCCTCTCCCTCTTCCCCTTCAGTTATTCAGCATCTGCTAGCCAACTCCTGTCAAAGACCCTTCAATACCTCCCATCCCTGCCCGCATCCACTGTTAACCAGGACCCCAAGCCTTGACCCTCAAGTATTCTCCCTGGGGAGGGATCCTTCAGTCCCAGCCCCCTTCCCCCCCCCCCCACACACACACATACACACACTTTAAGGTATATATATACAGCCTCCCTCCTCTTGCCCTCACCAACACCCAGACCCGGCAGCTTGGTAGTCACTGGCCCCCTGCTTCCTGTCAGAAGTCCCCATCTCTCCTTGTCCCCTCCCCTGTGCCCAAAGCCTCACACCTTCCTCTTTGACTTCCCAGTTGCTCTCACCCCTACCCTTTTCTCCATATAATTCCATGCACTGTGCTCTCAGCAGATTGGACAGGTTCCCCCAAGCCTGTGGGCTCAGTCCTCACCCCCAAAACACCCATGATATCTCTGTTGAGGGACTAGAGAGAAGGGGCTCCAGGTCCTCTCTGGTCCTTCCCTGGGTCAACACAGTGGGGACGAAATGGTCAGCCTCCCTCCGCTTTAGCCTTGTTTGCTGGAGGGGGATTGAGGAGGAGGGGTGCTGGGGTGATGGAGGCACCCAGCCACCCCCCTCCCGTTGGTACCCTTCCCCACTTCCTGTTTCCAGTCACCCTGCCCCTGGCTTCTGGAGGGGACACAGCCCAGGGGTATTGGTCTGGAGTGGATCCAGGAGGAGGTAGAACCATCCTGAGGCTGAGTCTGGCTAGGGTGGAAAAGTCAGGATCTCTCTACTCCCCAGACAGACAGCCCAAGGCCAAGGGAGGGGTGCTGGGCCCACCTAGCCTGAGGCAGGAAGTGGGGCAGGCCAGGACTGTGTACCTCAGCCCTGGACAGCTGACTGCCCAGACGGCACGCAGGAGGCCCAGGAAGGCGGCGTTTTGCAACCCCACAGCTTGAGAAAGGCTCTTCCCACTTCTCACACTTGCTGCAGCTGCTGCTTCTGCATTTGGCCCCGACGACACAAGGGAAGAGGTTTCTGGTTCCCAGACTTGGGTGGCCAGGTGCCCCATACTTTTCCAGGGGCCAGCCTGGGGGAAGACAGTCGCTGACTGTCTTCTGGGCCACTACGTGCAATCCCAGGGCCTGAGGAGCCTGCCTCTGTGACTCAAGGATCTTGGTTGGGAGTTCGAAAGTTTCCTCCCAGCTAAAGACTGGCACAGTCAGGAGAGAAGGATTCCCAAAGAGGAAATTTCCAGGATTTCCAGGAAGTTGAGGTTGCTAAGATTCTGGCAGGATTTGATTGCAAGGTCCTTGAGCTCAGGGTGGGTATAGCTTCATTGTCTAAAACTTCCTTGTGGAGTCTGTCCCCACCCCGCCTCCGCCCCAGGGGAGTGCAGGGGGAGATTATTCAAAGGCAGCCAAGAACCCTGTATCAGTAGTACCACAGTCCTAAGGAGCTCATCAGTTCCTCCCAGCAACCCCACGACAGAACCATCTTCATTCCCATGGCACAGCAGGGGAGTCTGGGCACAAAGAAGTTAAGTAACTTGCCAAGACCACACCAGCTAGAAAATGATGGAGCCGGGATCTGAACCCAGGTCTGTGACTCCTTCTGGGTTTCCCCTCACGGCCTTCTGCTTCCACACCCCCTTCCGCGTTCACGGGTGATTTCCTGCCTCATGGACCCACCGCCAGCCTGCATCTTCCCCCAGAGCCTTCCTTCTCTTAGGCTTCCACAGCATCCCTACCCTACGCCCCTCCCAAAAAAGATGGAGCTGCTTGGGAGAGCCCAGACACCCCCCAAAGAGCAGGCACAGGGGAGGCTGCAGCGAGATTGCGAGGGGTGCGTGACTAGGGGAATGGTCTTGAAGCTGCATTTGCAGAAAAACTTACTCTTTAAAGAGGCCGTTTTGGGGGTTAGTTTGATGAGGAGTACTTTGATGAAGGTTAGGGGGAGCTGAACCCCCCTGCAAGCCACTTCTTGGCACCACTGCGGCTTGCTGGGGGGTTGGGAGGAGTGAGGGAGCAGGAAGGGGCCAGGGAGCTGGATTTCTAGGGAAGGAAGTGCTGCCCGCCGGGGGCCCTGGCAAGAATGAAAAGCTGCAGATTTTGTATTCAGGGAAACAAGGCTTCACTGTGCCAGCCGAGCCCAGCCCCGCGAGTCCGGCTGTGAACAGCCGACAGACAGGCTCTCATGGAGGACAAAACCCCCGTTCTGCTGCTTCTGTCTGCGGGGCTGCAGCCTCCTGGGTCCAAGCAGGGCCTGAGGACCACAGCCAGGGCTCTGCTGAGAGACTTCCACCCTGGTCTCCAGCTCTGTGGTGGGGAGGAGGGAGCCTGGCCCTCCTGGGGAGCCATCCACCAAAGCCAAGTGCAGGAGATGGGAGGTCAGAGGGAGCCAGAAGCCGGCCTCTCCTTGGGGGCCAGGAGCCAGGAAGCCTGGACTTCTGTCCTGGCACTGAGTTACCTAGTCTGCCTGTGCTCCCAGGCCTCAGTCTTCACATCCGTAAAAGGAACAGGCTCTATCCGATGATTCCCAAAGGCGCTTTGGCAATGACCTTACTTCTGGGTGGCAGAACTGCCTTCCACAGTCTTGCAGTCCAACCATTCAGTGTCGGTCTCAGCAGATAGTTCCCGAGGGTGGGATGGAGGGAGGAGAAAGAGGACAGAGGGAAGACAGGCTGTCCACCATCACTGACCTCCCGCTACCGCCGTGCAGGTTCCAGCTAGGAGAGACCTCGAGGGCTGACTCCAGCCCTCTCCCCCTTTTACGGAAAAGGAAACGGAGACCCAGAAGAGTGTAGTGACTGGCTGGGGGTCACAGGGAGGTTTTCAGTGGCCGAAGCAGAGTACTGTTGTCTGTACAGTGGAGAGAATGGTCCCTGCTTTTTGGAGTGAGGCTTGGAGGAGGCATGATGCCAGGCACGTGGAGACACAGCATCAGTGGTGCCTGGACTGTCAGTCCACACTTCCCATGTGACCTCAGGCTGCGGCAACCACCTTAATCCCACCATCTCTCCACCTCTCTCTGCCCAAACATCTAGGGCTGTCTCTGGAACCTTCCAGGCAAGGCGGGGAATGGTGTGGCCCCCCGAAGGCTTCAAGGGGGCCCACCACCGGGCTGGCAGCAGCCTACCCAGGGCTCTCTGGGGTTTTGTAAGCTGAGACCTGCCGGACAGGTAGGCAACCATGTAATTCTGAACCTGCTGTGGAATCTGAGGAAGATGTCCTAGTTCCCTGCCTGGGCCAGCCTCGTCCCAGCCACTTCATCTCATGACCTCTTGCGTCAGAGAGGCAGGCCACCCTCCGGTCTGGATGCCTCTTCCCTCCCCATGCTGCCCTCCCCTCCTCCACCTGCTCAGGCCCTTGCCTTTCCCCATGCCCGTCCTGGAAGACAGTGTGGTACAGTGGTTAAGAACGGGGCCTTTGGACTCTGCAGCCCTGGGTTTGAATCTCAGCTGTGGGCAAGGGATTTAAACCTTTCTGAGCCTCAGTTCCTCACCTAGAATAGGGAGAATAATAGCACCCAGCTTACAGTGATTGTTACTTGATACAAAGTAAGTACTTCTTAAGTTCCTGTCGCTATCGTCCCCAGCCCTGGTGGTGCTTCTCTGGGCTGGCACCAAGGTAGCTCCACAAAAGCCACCGGCTGCCTCCACTTACCACCCCCCCACACCCCCCATGGAGCTGCTGGGCTGGCAGCAACCCTCTTGCTTTGGTCGGAAGTGACAGGAACCCAGCAGGAGAACCCTTTCCTCCTGCTGAACAGACGCTTTGATTGACAGCTACATGTGGCTTCAATAAATAACAAAAAATGGAGAAAGGAATTCATTATCACGTAATTACGTGGAAGGCAGGTGGCAGGGAAAAAAAGAGAAGAACACACAGCAGCTCCGGAGTAATACAAAAGTGGGACTCCCGTTCCTGAGCGCCAGCCACTGCCCAGCTGGGTGACTCGGGCAGGGTGCTCAGCTTCTCCGAGCCTTAGTGCCCCCTGGGGCTACAGAACCAACCAGGTGAAGTTCTGAGGATTAAGTTTTAAATGTCCTGAGCCTTTGTAGAGTCTGCAAAGTCCAGTCTGCAGGCTGTTAAAAACACAGATGATGATTCTGATACAGAGACGATGATTCAAGTCCACTCCTTTGCTCATTGACCCCACAGATATTTTGTTAAGTTTCTGCTGCGTGCAAGTCCCAGAGAACCAGGGAAGAATAAAGTTCCTGCCCTTGAGAAGCTTAGTCTCCAGAGAGCAGCAATGTCTAGGGACCCTTGGGGATAGAGAGGATGGGCCCCCAGGGCTAGGGCTGGAAGGTTCCGTTTCCTTTTTTGTACCATGAGGGCTGAATGTTCTCCGCGAGGGAGACTATGACGATGCGTCCTCCACAGCCAGCCCCCTCCACGTCCTCCTCAGTCAAGTGGAGGAGTCACTAGGTCCAGCTGCTCCCGAACGAGCCTGTGCATATTATTCCAGAAATCGAATTTAATCCTTAGACCCATAGAGCGAGGTGGGTATTAACATTATCCCCATTTGCCAGATGAGGAAATTGAGGCTCAAAGAGGTTGTCACTTAGGCGAGGTTATAAGCAGCAGAGACAGCATGAGTACCAGGTCCGCCCACAGGGAGCTCCAGAGGCCAAGTGAGGGCTGTGGTTAGGGTTGGGGAGACAAAGGGACTCTGAGAGTCCCAGGGGAAGCCCTCTGGGGGCAGAGGGGGTGCAGGTGCAGCAGCCAGGAGCCTGGCTCTCCAGCGAGGGTGGATTTCCTGACCTCAGCACTCAGCCTCAGCTCTTTCTTCTTCCCTTCTGATTCTGAGTCACCTTTCTCCCTCCTCCCCCAGGCGCTTTTTGTTCCCCTTTGCTAGGTGCCTTCCGGCCAGTCTTCTCTCCCCCCTGCCCTCTGGGTCCAAGGCCTGGCTTCAGCTGTTAAGGGTCCAGGGTCTGGGAGACCAGGCCCGGCTGCCTCAGAGATCAGAGGCCCTTTCTGCAAGGAGAGCCCAGCCCAGCCGGAGGAGGGAGGCACCCTGCCACCTCAGCAGGGACAGTCCCAACACCGTCCAGCAGCCCAGTTCTCTCTGACTGCCGAGCAGCCTTCCCCTTGGCTGACTTCTGCTTTTCAAGGACTTCAGAGAAGTGGGAGTTGCGTGCCAAAGAGGTACAGCTAGCAGGGAGCCAGGCCCCAGATTCCCGAGAGCTGTGTGGAGACCGAGCTCCAGCCCTTGCCAGAGAGAGGGCCACTGTCCTCTGCTCCATTCCAGGCACCTTATCTCTCGTTTAATCCTGTAAGATTATCATCACGCATTTCACAGATAAGCGACTGGGTCCCAGGGAGATTTATGTGACTCCTCCAGAGCCACACAGCTAGTAAGGAGTGGGGAGACAGGATTTGAACTTGGGCCTATCTGACTCCCAACTCCCTTGCTCCCAGGGGACCCAAATAGAGCAGCATCAGCATCCCCCAGGAGTGGCAGATACTCCTCAGTGATGTTTACACAGACGCTCAGACTCCACCCCACACCTACTGGATCAGAATCTACATTTTAACAAGATCCAGCAGGCTACGCTTTGTTTATGAAGTGCTAGGCCCCCCACGGCCATCTCCCCACCACGTACCTCAGGCTGACCTTCAGGTGAGGCGAGTTACTTAGTCTGAGCGGTAGGGGGATAACCAGACGAGTGGGGGGAAGGCTAAGTTACATAATAAGCGCTAGGTTCTATTAGGCGTTCAGTACGGCTCTGTGCAGTCACTCCTGGAACAGGAATTATTATTAAGAGCTGGCAGGAAACCCACTGCTGATGCTACAGGTGGAGGGAGTTGCCCCTCCTGGGCTGGGGGCTCAGAATGTGGTGGTTGAACCCCAGCTTAGGGCGTCTCCGAGCCCTGACAGCCCCCAGCAGATCGCCATCAGCCTAGGAGGCTCCCACTTGTCCGTGAGAGCCACACGTATACACTTATGTGTGCACACGCTCGCCCTCCCTTGGCTGACACAGGGTGGCAGATCGAGTTTCAGATTCCGCAGATAGGAACGAGAGGAAGTGGTGAGCGGCTGGGCTTTCCCCACATGAGTCAGGCTTTCTCGGGGTGGGGGCGGCAGGAACTGAAGGGCACTGCCGAGCAGAGCAGTCGTCACTCAGCGTGTGGGCATCCACCTGCGTGGGGAGGCGGGCAGGGCCAAGCTGGCTGTACCAGCAAGGCCAGAATTTTCCTGTCTTCCAGGACTTTCCTGCCCCAAGGGACCTGCCTTCCCTTTTTGCAGGACAAAGAGTAGGGGCCTAGGAGCCACAGAGGCCTCCCCAGACAGGGTGGGAGAAGACCAGGTCTGTGAATGCTGAGGCCAAAGCCAGGTGGGCCTGGGGACTCCTTGGTCTAACAGTCTGTCCTCCCGGGGACCCGCATGGACAGAGGGGCCATCCACAAAGGCCTGAGGTGGGAATCGTCCCTCTACTCCCAAACCAACTGTTCCCATTCCGCCATCAGATCGTACAGCACAGCTGACGGGTGGGGAGGGTCATGTGTGAGGAACAGCTTTCCACTAGACAGTTCCAGAGCCAAAATGGGCTGCCTGCAGGAATTAGGGAGGCTCCCGTCCTCAGCGGTGTTCCAGACACCAAGCAGGATAACTGCCTTCGAAATCTGACCCTCGCGAATGGCTACATGAGGTGGCCTCCAACATCCCCCTCCTCCCCCACCTGAGCACCTCCGACGCTGACTGTGGGCATCAGGACAGCATAGGAGTTAAAAGTGTGTGTTTTCCGTCAGGCCTGGGTTCAGATCCCAGCTACGTCCCTGTCCGCTGTGGCCTTGGCCAAGCCACTTCCTCCCTGTGCCTTAGTCTCCTTGTCTGTATTATGGGGATATTTATGGCCACTCCATGGAGGTCTTGTGAGGATGTGGCACAGTGCCTGACACCTAGTCAGTGCTCGGCAAAGAGTAGCCCCTGATGATATTCTTCTGAAACGGGGACGAGCCCTAGGTGCAGGGCCGAGGCGTCGAGGCTGAGTGCTGTGGGAGCCAGCCGCTGCCCGCCCCCATGGCTCCTGGTTATCAGAACTGGGGGAGGAGGAACAGCCAGCTCGTGGGCCGTGCTTAGCCCAAAGGGGCAAAGTCTGCCTGGGTGGTGGCCGGCAGCTCCACTGTCAAGGGCAGATGGGAGGGGATTTTATCACCAGCATCCGGGCCCCGCAGCTGCTGAGCCCTCCCTGTGGAGGGCCATTCAGGGGGAGGCGGGGAGGAATGTGGGCACGGTGCCAGGCGCAGCGCCTCCCTCCAGTGCTGGAGAAAAGTGCTGAGCTCCTGGCCGTGGAGCCTCATTGCCAGTCCTGCCCTCCCAGGCCGGCCCCCCCAGGCCGGCCCCAGGCCAGGCCCTGCAAGTTTGAACATTTGGGTCCCTCCATGGGAC
>CM053502.1:6181560-6301316 GCA_028627145.1 Eidolon dupreanum
TTAGACAGAGCAGGCTGGTTCTGTATGGGCCCAATCAGCTTCCATTCCAGGGTCTCAAACTCACATGCCTACAGGGCCCAACACAGCCTAACTAGAGAGTGCCAGCCATCTTCTTCTAGATCAGTGGCTCTCCAACTGTGGTCCCTGGACCAAGAGCATCAGCATCACCTGGGACTTGTAAGACATGCGAATTCCTGGACCCCACCCAGAGTGGAGACCAGCAAGCAGGTCCTTTGGGTGCCTCTGATGCAGCTAAATGTGGAGAACCACTGTTCGAGATCAATTCTTCTCCAACTCTGTGTATATGGGACCCTGTTAAAGCACAGGCTCTGAATGAAGAGGTCTGGGGTAGGGCCTGAGAGCCTGCGTTCTCACGAGCTGCCAGGAGATGCCCATGCTGCTGGTTCCAGGGCCACACCGTGAAAGGAAGGACTTGCCCAGCTACAGGCCACACAGCAAGCCCTGTGAGGATGCTGGCCTGGTAAGGACGGACCTTTGTGGTTTTCTAGAGAAGCTAAAAATCCTGTTTTTTTTTTTTTTTTTTGAAAGCTGCTATTTTTTCAAACACTGTATAACCCAGGGAGTTGTACAAGGCTCCCAGCTTGTAATCTTTAATCTGTCCAACCCTCAACTTAAAAGATGAGGAAACTGAAGACCAGGAAGGGGAAGGAGCTTGGCCACGATGATCCGGCACATTCGTGGCTGAGCCCAGAGCGGATGCCAGTGTCCTGACCATGCCCAGCTAGACGGAGGCAGGAGCTAGAGTCATGGGCTGTGCTAGCTCTGAACAAAATCCGGGGGTAGAAGCTCTGTGAGCAGAGCTTGTCTGCTCCCTGCCTCTCCCAGGAACACCGCCCCCCCACCCACCCAGGGGGAGCATCCAAATCCTCAGAGGACCAGATGGCACCTGAAAAAACAACAGGAGGTGGACAGGCCCCACGGCTCTTCCTATAAAGCTGAAGGTGTCCCGGACACAGGACAGCTGGGGCTCCCACACAGCCTTCAGCGCAGCCTTTCCCAGGCATCTACCCAAGGAACTGAGGCCTCCTACCTGGCAGCCGTGAGAGAGGATGACCACCACACAGCAGTCCAGAGCGCCGTGGTCCCGCTGTGCCAGCTCCACCAATGCCTGGACTATTTGCTACAAGAGAAGGCTGCAGGTGAGCCAGAACGCTGGCGGATCAGGTCCCCATCCTGGGCCCACTGGAAGCCTAGGCGCACCTCCCCTACTCCCAGGGCCAACACTGAAGTATGACAGTCTAACGGTCTCAACATTCGCCGTTCTTAAGGAACAGGTGCTGTGCTTGAGCCCTGTTCATCTAACCTCACGGCGACCCCAGGAGGTGAGCACTGTTCTTGCTGTCTAGACAAGGAAACTAAGGCTCAGGAGTCACATGACTGGAGAGCCAGTCTTTCTGAGGCTGAAGCTTACACTGGTAACCACTGAACAGTACGGCTTCTCACGGTCCTACAGACCTAAGAGCTCGTCTTAGGGAGTCCACTTGCTTTCAGGGTCCCTCGTAGGACAAAGTCCCACCCACCCCCTAGCCCCACGGACAGTGACCATACCTTGCCAGTCAGGTCGCACTTCACCTCCACCATGAAATGTAACAAGCGGAAGCGTTGCTGCAACTTCTCACAGTCGACGTTGGAGCCGGGGCGGGTGCTGAGCCCCGACTCAAGGTAGAAGTGCACGTTGTTGATAATGAGGCAGTGGCCACAGGGGTCTGCGTTCAGGATGTATACCTGCCCAAGCATAGGGACCAGCATAAATCAGGGTTTCACTGCACACCTCAAGAGGGAAGGTGACCCCCTGGTTTTTACTCATGTGGTTAACAGTCTGGAGTAATGAGAAAGAAAAGGGGGTGTCTGCCCCCCCACCCTGGAAAGATCAGCAAGGTCTATACCCAGCACTGCAGGGCAGAAGCAAAGATTGCAAACCAAACTGGGATAGGCATGAGCTGTGTGACAATCGAACAGCTAACCCTGGGGGAGGAGTTTAGCTCCCATCGCGGTATTCGGCGATGGGAACTGGTAGCTTAGAAATCCAGCACCCAGAGACAATCACTCCAAGGGATCTTAAAGGGCAGCCGGTCCAAGGAAGCACCTGAGCATCGAGTGGGTGGCTCCGTTGGCAGATGCAGGCTCAGGCCCATCTTCAGAGCGCTGACGCTGCTTCTTCCCCAGGCTCATTGTTTCCCTTGTAACTCTCTCTCACGTCTCCCGTCTTTTTTGTTCGTTTGTTTACGATAGTTAACACTATTTATATTTATACATTTCTTTGTGTAAGCAGCCCCTACTAGGCTGATGGCTCCACAAGGACTAGAAACACAGGTGGTCTGTTCTCAGGGCTCCCAGCATGGAGCCCAGGACTGGCACGTAGGAGTCACACAGGAAATACTATAATGAGAGAGTGACTTGGTCTGGGGTGGGTGTCACACAGCTGATTCCGATGCCACCGCTCATTAGCTCTGACCCCCTGACTTCACAGATGAGGAAAGAGCAGAGCTGGACACTGTGCTCCAGGAAGAGCCGTGCCGGCGTCAGGGAGCTGAAGGGGACATGGGACTGGGACCCTCTCTGCAGCTGGGCTGGGTTCCCTGGGCTCCCGACACAGCTGCAGGGAAGGAAGGTCCTGGGGAGTGGAGAGGGGAAGGGCCCAAACCAACGCAACTGGCCCCAAATCATACCAAGACTTACCAAATCGGCATTTCCCCTCAGTCTCTCCTGAGCACCTGGAGAGAGAGAGAGGAAAAACACAAAGGTCAGGGTCCAACAGGGGAGCAGCAAGGGACTCCATGAGGACAGCCCTGGCAGAAACATAGGGGTGGGAACTCAGGAACCCTCAGACACTACCGGGAGGAGTCAAGGGGCACAGCCCCCTTCGAGAACTGTTTCTAATAATTAAATACACACCTACCCTCTGACCAGCAATTCCGCTCCCAGGTGTATACCCAAGAGAAATGAGTGCAATGGACACAAAAAGACTTGGCCGCCAATGTGCACAGAAGCCTTATTCACCCAGAACTAGAAACAACACAAGCGTCTGTCAACAAGTCAATGGATAAACACATGGTGATACACCTACACAAGGGAACAACGCACAGCCGAAAAAGGAATGAGCGACCGATACACGCAACACCATAGATAACCTCAAAAACATGTCCCTGAGTAGAGAAAGCCAGAAAAGTATACACAGCACGATTCCATTTATGTCAAATTCTAGAACAGAAGGGTGTAAGAGAAGCTCCAGGAAAGTAGATGCTCCCATTTGTCAAACCCATAGGGCCCAGCACAGAGTAGGTCCCCATGAAATGCTTGCAAAATAAATAAATGAGTAAAATGGTCATTTTTTCCTTCAATGTCAAAAGAATTTTCATTTCAACTAGCTAGAAGTTAACTAGCCACCAGCCTATAAGGTTGTGGGACATTTTTTTCCTTTTAAGCAAAAAGAACATAGTGGCTACCTCCATGTCACATTGGAGCCTACCCTCATGATCCAATGATGATGACAGTCATTGCTCAGAGCAGGCCTGGACCCTTTGTTGAGAACTATTCTCTTGCCAATTTAAAGGTCATGCCGGAAAACCATTCACATCCCATTTGTAAAAAAATAAATGTTTTACCTAGCCTGAGGACTTCTATTAGTCCACAGACTTAATTCTGAAATGATTGCTCATTTCAAACATCCACTGCACCCCAAGAATATAACCATCATCCACTACTGAGGAACTTATTCATTTCCCAAATTAGCAATAATGATTGACAGAGAGAGTGACTCCTTCAAAATAGCAGAACAAGAATTTGCTACTGCCTTCTCTCACAGAGAACACCGATTCTGACAATCACCCACAGACAAGTGTGCCTTTGTGGAAGTCCACAAGTCCAGTGGAGAAATTCTAGCATATTGCTGATGCAAAAATAAAATAAAATAAATCCAAGATTGTATGCATTGAAGAGGCCAGTCAGTAAAGACTGGAGGAAGTGATGCTCCTTCAGACACAGACACAGAAATGCAAGACTTCAAGGAACATGAAAAATCAAGAAAACACAACACCACCAAAGGAACACAATAATTTTCCAATAATTAACCCCAAAGAAATGGAAATCTGAGATTTGCCCAATAAAAAAATTCAAAATCATTGTTTAAAGGAAGCTCAGTTAGCTAAAAAATAAACACACACATACACACACAGAAAGACAACTCAAGGAAATTGGGAAAACAGTACACGAACAAAACAAGACATTTAACAGAGACAGAAATCACAAAAAAAGAACCAAACAGAAATTCTAGAGCTGAAAATCACAATGAATAAAATGAAAAATGCAACAAAAGAATATATCAGACCTGATCAAACAGGAGAAAGAATCTGTGAGGTAGAAGACAAGTCATTTGAAATTACTCATTCAGAAGAGAACATATGCTTTTCAGAGAAGGGGCTGCCAAAACTGAAGACCTACCAGAATATTCCACCCATAAGTACTCAGAAAGACAAAACCAAAATTAAATTCTGAATCTCTGCCTTCCCAGCTGTACCAACGGTCACTCCCCCACGAATGCTCATTATACCCACCCACCAACCACGCTCTTGGTACTCACAGACATCACTGAATCCTCTGGAACCGATGTCCACTAGTCTGGGCACCTCTGGTCTGAGACCCTCTGGCACAGGGGTCAGTTTCGATGGATCCTGCTTCACCACGTTCAGCTCCTCTGGTTTGACACTCACTGGTCTAACCACCACAGGCATGAGGTCCAGGGGTCTGATGACCTCCGGATTCCACTTTGCTGCTTGGCTGCTCGTTCTCAGCAATGAAGCCAGGCTGTTCTGGCCCGTGTCCTCTAAGCAGGAGATGAACAAAGGAAGGGCCTGACTCCCTCGAGTCTCCAGATCTGTGATCAGCTGCCTGGCCTGATCGCGACGAGACCCAGAGCCAGTTCGCTGTTTGGAAAGAACGACAGGGCACTATTACACAAGCATTTTCTGAGACTCTCACCTTATCCTCCCACTTCCTATATAGCATCAATCTAAACAATCAGGGACATGGGCAAAAAATTGAGATAGCCTTTGTTTATCTATTAATTCGGTATTTTGGAGGCGTCTACTATGTGCCCTGCACTGTGCTAAGTGCTGAAAATACAGCAGCAAACAATCTCAGTCCTCAGGAAGCAATCGATGGGTAGGGAATGCAAAGAGAGAAATCAACAACAACACAGCAAGGAGAGGTGTGCCACAGGGGACTGGGAAGATACAGGGA
Source organism: Eidolon dupreanum (assembly GCA_028627145.1). Lineage (NCBI taxonomy): Eukaryota > Metazoa > Chordata > Mammalia > Chiroptera > Pteropodidae > Eidolon > Eidolon dupreanum. The sequence goes on from CM053502.1 coordinate 6,186,820, forward strand.
CACCCAACTCGCCCTGTGGGGGCAGAGAGGATTCCAGGAAAGGATCTTGGCTGAGGCCCCAGGAAACATCAGTAAGTGAATAGTGAATTTAGAGAAATGAGAAATGTAAATGGGGGTAGGGAACAGTAGTGAGGCATAAGGCATTTGTGTGGTCATGCCAAGAGAGCTGTGAGAAGCCACTGAAGAGTTTTAAGAAGAGGGGTGACAGAGTCAGATCTGCCTTTTAGAAAAATCATCCTGAGGGTAGGGTGGACAATAAAAGTGAGCCACAGCTCACTGGGCAGCAAAATCGATACAGCTAGAATAAAGAGAAGTGAGAGGACAGACCAGAGAAACAAGCGGGGAGAACAGACAGCACGGCCATTGACTGGGTGGACTGGGAAGATAGAGAAATGGTCAAGGTTGACAGGGGGATGGGTGGGGCCAGTCACTGAGACAGGGAGCAGGGCAGGAGCATGAAGAAGATGCTGGTTATCTGCTGGCTGTCCTTTGAGACCCAACACTGGGCAAGTTCCTCAGGATGCACAAGAATAAGACACCACCCTGTCCTCAAATGTCTTGCAGTAGCACTGTCCCAGGGAATGTTCTGAGATGATGGGAATGTTCTTTATCTGCACTGTCCAATGCGGCTGTCCAATCAGCTACATGCAGCTACTGAGCACTTGGGTGCTATGACTGGGGAATTGAATTTTTTAGTTTGTTTAATTTTAATAGTTCAGATTTACATTTAAATAGCCACCTGGCTAATGGCTACTATATTAGAACAGCTCACATCTATAGTGTCACTGAGAAGATAATTCTCAGCCACAAAACACTGAGCTATATGCCTACTTCTCTGCAAGTAGATTGTGTTGAGTTCTCTCAAGAGTTACTGAACACTCACAATAAGACACTTGTTAAATGCATGATTTCGTTTAGTCCCTTCAACAACCTTAAGTTGTAATTATCCACTTTATAGAGAGGGAAACTGAGTCACAGAAAGGCATTGCAACTTGCTAATGTTTAACAAAGCCAGGATGTGGACTCATATCCATGCGGATCCAAAGCCTGTGTGTTCATCAGCCATACCAGGTGTGGTGAAATGGAGGGCTGTCTTTCACGCAGCGTCCTTTTAAAATTCTGAATTGTTAACATTTAAAATCAGGGAATTTGACAGTGAGAATTCCAGCTTCTCTTTAAAAACATGAAAGATCTGGCAACACTGGACCGGCATTCTGGCATGATCATACCCAGCTGGAGCTGGGGAGCAGCGCAGAGGCTGCCCACACATTGGGCCTCCATGGGCATTGCAGTTGGTGACCCTTATGAATGTACCTGAAGGCAAGGATATGGCCTCACGCCATTTCCAATCTTGAGTACAGGCCACACAGCAGGTGCTCACAAGGCTTCCTTTAATATTATTATTCATTGGTAATTTTCCATATGACACTTGACCTATTAAAGATTTCCTTACTGGGTCAAGCTGAGCTTCTGGGTGATGGAGAAACTGTACACTTGGCACCAGCCAGGTGCCTCCAAGAAGCCACACACACCCACTGCACTCTGCAGTAGGAAATCCCTCCTGTACCCACCTTACCTCACAGTCCTGTGGTCAGGGTCAAATAAGACAAAGACATGAAAGTGCTTTTAAAGAGAACCTCCAATATCTGACTTTATTATTCCCTCCATTAAATGCATCAGGCCATTCATCTCCAAAAAAGCTTTACAAAACGTAAACAACACATTAAGGACTGGCCAAGGAGGACAAGGCACAGCCAACTGCCATAGGTTGAGTGTGTCCGACACTCTACTGTTTCACATCCGTTATCTCATTTAGCCCTCAGGACACTACTACTGTTGTCCCCATTTCACGGCCCAGGAAACTGACTCAAAGAGGATAAGTGACTTGCCCAAGGGCAGGGTACCAGGCTGTCCGACGCCTAAGTGGGTGCTGTAGACGGCCACGCTAGAGGAGGAAAACACAAACACGCCTTCTTGCTGAAAAAAGCGCAGTGCTGCAGCAAACAGTGCACGCTGGTGGTGCAGGGCGCGGAACGGCTTTAGCAAGCGCTCAAAGAGGTGTCTGGGATCGTTTGGTTCTGCCGCGCAATTCAGTGGGCTCGCCGCCGTGTGAGAAAACCGGATTCCCACACGATGGTTCCCCAAAGGAGGTGGGTACTAGCTGGCACAGACGGGGAAGGGGAAGTGGGAGCTCAGCCTTTAAGTTAGGTAGCAGCTCCAGCAACCCTCTCAGCGCGGCTTCGCTGTTCCCAAATGTGACAGAAGCCTGCATGCGGCGCGGGAATTGGGGGGCGCGCGATGCGCGGGTGCGCACCTGGATGTCCTCGATCATGTCGGGCGTGAAGAGGTCGTAGTTCAGTAGAGCGTCCCAGAGAGATGCCACCTGCAACTCGCTGACCAGACGCACCCGGCATCGCCGCAGAAGTTGTCGGTCAGCCTCGTCCATGGCGGGAAGACTGCGCGGATCCCGACTGCCTGCGTTCGCTGCCGTCCGCTTCCGGGCCCCTGCCACAGAGCCCCGCCCCCGTATCTCCCCCGCCCCCAGGGTCCGACTCCCAGACCAGGCAACCTCCGGCCCATGCGGCTCCGCCTCTGCACCCTGCCCCGCCAAACGCCCCGCCCCAGACAAACGCCCCGCCCCGCGCCAAACGCCCCGCCCCAGACACATCCTCCTGTCACTGACGCGACCCCGTGGCCAAAATTCAAGACCACTCGCTTTTACAGAGACTCGGAGGGGATCTACTAGTAGGAGAGACAGACATGTCTGGAGCCACCGTCTGCCCCGCCCCATTCAACTCCCTCCGGGTTATGGCTCCTCTCTAGCTCCCCCCGCCCACAAAAAAGCATAAGTCTTCCGCCCCTATACCCGGATCTCATCGTTTACTGTTCGTGTCCGACCAAGCCCAACCTACACGGTTTTCCATTCCCCTTTGCCCTCTCCCACCCTAGCACTTCCCACAATGAAGAAAAAAACTGACAGAAATCTTGTCCTCTGAACTCTGTTTATAGGGCTCATTTGAAAAGTAATCGATCCTGTTTATTGAGCATTTGCTAAGTCTCAGACATTGTGCTAGCCATTTTACATTGCATCATCTCATTTATCCCTGACTGCAATTCTACCAGAAAAGTATTTTCCCCTATTTTAAATAAATGGACGCTGGGTCTCAAGGAAGTGAAGTGACTGTTCAAGATCACACAGGTAGTAACTGGCAGAGGCAGGCAAGATTTAATCTCGAACCTGACTCAAAGTCCACACTCTTAACCTGGAGTCCACCTTAGAATGTATTCTCTTGAGCAGCAAAACCTCAGTCCCATTCATTCATTTATTCCATCAGTATTTATTGCGAACCTATCTGTGCCAAGGTCTGTGTAAGCGCCAAGAATGGGGGAGGGGGGTACAGACAAAAAAGCCCTGCCGTTAGGAGGTTACATTCCAGGTGGAGGAGACAAACGATAAACAAAATAAAAGATATAGTATGTTATATAGTGATAACTGCAAAGGAGATAATGATAAATAAAACAGGGCAAGGCTATATGAAATCTATATCCCTAAAGAACCTCTTTGTCTCATTGAAAGTCATTGTCTTACCTCAGTAACCCTTCCCCGGCCACCCACCACACATACATCCCTTTCCCGTGCTATAGGCAGGGACTGGCACATTCTAGAGTGGAGCTCGCTTTTTGGTAAATGCGTTTAGGAATCCTGGGTTCTAGGCCTTGGGCAAGTCTCTGGGCCTCAGTATCCCCGTTAGCATATGAAGGAGTTGGACTGTAAAGGATCCCTAAGGTGCCTCCTTCCAACTCTGACGCTCTAGAATTCTATGAATAGGAGTAAAGAGAACCGGGACCGGCAATTGCTTCCCCACCCTAGCAACTGTTGCTAGACGAGGGCCATCTCCAGGTTGGACTGGAAACGCCTCCCTGGATCGGGGAGGTCTCTTTGGCATCCCATCATGCATCGCGACTTAGCCTCGCTAGGAAGCACGTTTTGACCTCTTTGGTCACGACCATCCCTTTTAATCTAGCCAAAGAGCGCCCCTCGTTCCTATGGCAACCGTGACAGGTCCACGCGCAGACGGCGAGTGACAAGGGTCAAAACAGACTCTAAGACTAGACTCTCTCTCTACCTGTTCAGTCCGTGCCTGCGATGCGCCGGGCCTTTAAGTATCACGTGACTCCCTTCAGGCTTGTCTCCTCCTCCTTCCCCTCCCCAGGCCCCGGCGAGCGCTAGTGTGGACTGGAGGCTCCGGCCGGCGGACTAACTGGATCTCGGACGCTGCAGTCATTTAGGCCGGTGCCCTTTCCCGGTAACTCCTTCCCGGCGTGACGCGCGGAGCCGCGGACGCGGCGGGACCGGGCAGGTTCAGGCATCTCCCTTCAGTTCCTCCTTGTTCCCGGTCCCCGCTGGGCCTGGGGGGAACCGGGAGCCCACAGGGCCCGGCGCAGGGCTCTCGAAGGGCAGCAGAGGAGACGGCTGTCTCCTGGAGGGTTGCGACCTCCGGCGGGAGCTCGAGGCGGGGCCCAGGCCACGAGCGTGTCTCTGAGAGCTGCTGCCGGGTTTAGGTGATATTGCCCGAGGGCGGTCGTCCACCTGTTGGGCACGTTGTTTCCTGCCCTGAGGCCGGCACCCTCAAGCTGTCAGCAAAAGAACTTCACAGCCCCCCGCCACTTGGGCCCTCTAACTGGAGGCGACTGACACAGTTGAATCAGGCAGTGATTGCACTGCACGGTAGAAAACATAATAAGTACCACTTATTGACTCTTGACCCTGTGCTCAGTAAATCCTTTACGTACATTTAACTCCCATGTTGATCCTTTCAAGATGGTATTATTCACTCGTTTTTTAATGAGGTCACTGAAGCTTAACAAGTTTAAGTAACTTGCCCAAGGTCATAAAGTGATGGAGGATGGATCCCAATCTTAGTCTGATTTCAGAGCCCGTGTGTTTAACCAGCAGCTACATCACGTTCCCAATTTTTAGCGCGCTGTCGGTGTTTGGTAGGATAGAATAGGTCATAGGTCGCCTTAACAAAGAAAAAACTGATTTGTTTTAGGGTTTTATTCAACATTCATGCAATCCTAAACATTGGCCATCAGGCTAGTCAAATTTGTGAGGACTCCCAGGCAGCATTTAGACTTCCACCTGTCAAAATCCACCAATGTTACAGCTTTTGCCCACTCTCTTAAGGTGTCACAGTAGACACTTGAACCTTAAAACTGTAATAATTTATAAGAAGTCAGAGTAAATATGGCCCCTGAAAAAACTTTGTTTGATATCACAAAGATCATAATGCTGGAGTGTGTCTGTGCATTATAGCACTGCCTTTTTCATTAACCAGGCAGAATTATTTCTAAAACCCACAATGAATTCAGTCTCTATACTTACAAAGGTGGAGGTTTAGTATTTGAAGACTATGTCTGGTCTTCAGTCTGTGCCATTAATTCCCCTTCACATAGAAAACTTGATTTTTCTCGCCACTTTTTCTCAAAATTCAGTGAAAAAGTTGAGCATTTCCTGAGGTCTCTGTTTATAATGACCATATTGCCAGTGATCAAATTAAAGAGCAGCCTGTCATTTTTTTGTTGTTGTTGTTGGAATGGGCTTGGTGAGAAATAGAATGGAGGCATATTAAGTCATACTTGCTCAGTTTAATAAGAGTATCTCACTTTTATATTTGTACTTATTTAACTCCCAAGAACATCACAACTATTTCATCCGGTAGTTTTGTACATGGTAATTCTTATGATTTCATGAAATTATGTAGCATATACTCAGCGAAGTATTCTTAAGTCGTATTTTAAGTTTAAATTGTCAGCATAAGTGAAATTGTATAATTGAGATGTCACCTTGATTTTCCTGTGTTTTTCCACATTTGCTTATTATTCATCTCATTCATTTTTCAGTTATTTCTAAAGCTTTTCTAATCCAAGGATTCTAGACAGTTGCTATTCTTATTGCTCATCTTTTCATCTATAATAGTTCTTATTTGTGATATAAATAGTGAGATTATTGATTTTTAAAGTATGGTCAAACAGCTTGACACTTTTCCTGCAAAATATCTTTTGTTTTGTTTTTCATCTACATATCTTATACCTTTACCTAAAAAGCAAGACACTCCACGTTTCTACCACTGAAACTGTTGCCTCTTCAATCATTTCAGCTCTGGGAAGGAAGAGAAATGGAAGTGAAAAAGTTGAGCATATCCTGGCAGTTCTTGATAGTTCTGGTTCTGATCCTGCAAATTCTGTCTGCGTTGGATTTTGACCCATACAGAGTCCTAGGGGTCAGCCGAACAGCCAGTCAGGCTGATATTAAAAAGGCTTATAAGAAGCTCGCCCGGGAATGGTAGGTGAAATAAAGAAATAGTTTAATATAAGCTAAGCAGTTTTAGGAGGAGAATGAAGCCTAAATTATGGTTAGCTTTTATTTGTCTCTGTTTCTGTGTTCAACAAATATATATCTGTCTAAAATATTTTACTCGAAAGAACGAATGTTCATGTTATCCTATAATTTTTGGTGATTCAACCCAAATCCTGTGTTACTATGAAACTCCCTTAATTGCCCTAGATACTGTTAGCATATTTAATGTTAAAGTAAAGAGGGAACTTTAATTTTTAAAATATATATACAATCAACATATGTAAGGATGAGCTACCCTTCCCATGATGTTATTCGTAATGTAACTCTTTATGAGTGTCATTGCTAAAGGGAATACTATCCAATTCTGTTTTCTACATTATTAAGTTTTAAGCTTTCAAAAAATTTTTAAAGAGCTTTTTGCCCTCAATTTAAAAGGAATATTCAAGAATCGGGTAAGCTACCTTTAAAAATTATCTTATAGCAAAATCATAATTTTACCTGTAGGTAAATATATGTGCTAGAGAATATACACGTGTTTGTGAATTAGCAGGATAGCAATAAATTTAAAACTTATTTTGAACAGAGATCATAATTTCTTCTACTAGTGCTATGGACTTGCCAAAGGAATAGAAGTGTTGGATTATATATCTGGAGAAGGGCAGCAGGAGGAGAGGAGGGAAAGGACACAGGTGACTACAAAGCTGGGTGAACCAAGCAGAAGTAATGCAAGAAGGTTTGGAATGGGAAGCCTTCCCCGAGGTTTGATCACCTACGGCATGCTAGGCTCCAGGTTTCAGTTTTCTGTCTCATTTAAATCTCATTAATCCTCTGAGGGAGAGGTGTTGCTGCCCCTCTTCTATAGGTGAGGAAATTATGCTTAGAGTTAAGTCTATGTTACCCGTGGCTTCCGTAGTTCGACCTTTGAGGACCAATAGGTAGTTTATTGCTTTTTGCTTGTTGATCACTTACCCATTTGGACAGAAGCAAGAGTGAGTGGGTTACTGTTTGGGTAGGCAGGAAGTTATACAGGAGCAAAATTGTGACATGCAGATGACATTGTAGGCTGTGCATGACTGCCTGACACCCATTATTCTTCAATGAAAGATGTATCTTAGTTCTAAGCTGGTTGTGATAAAGGTAAAAGAGAGTTTTAAAATATAATGTTTTGAGTAGGTAGATATTTTAGACCATATTCATATCACGAGGAATCCAGAATTGGATATTAAAAATACAAGCTCTAATTATGCATGACCTCTTTCCAGGGCCTCTCTTTATAGCAAAGTTGCTTTCTGCATCATTTCGAACTCTTACCTCTTTATATTTAAAGCAAAATTTATAAATCTGCAATGAATTCATTAGGTAGCCACATTCTTTTGTACAGGGTATGGCCTGTGACAGCATTTTAAAAACAGAAAGAATAGCTTGAGTATGTGGGACCTATTTAAAACACAGCTTTGAGTTTACTGTTTTCCAGAGCTGAAAAGGGTGTTATGATATTAATTAAATTAATCATATGCTTTTCTTCCTTAATTAGAATGTAGGAGTAATTCATCACCATGGAAATATATAGAGTATCATCCAGTGAAAGTCTAAAATTTTACTTTACCTTTGTATTTTCACTATATTATTATTTTCTGCTTTTAGTTATGGCATTATTTCATAACTGAAATAGTTTGTTTTATTTTGTAATGGTTTCATATGCACTGAAAATAGTAGTTTCTCAATTTGACTTTTCAAAATGAGCTATGGCCAGGGAAGTGATTAATTATTGAATTGGATTAGTAGCCTTCCTCTGCTTTTACTTACCACTTAATAATGTTGCTCAGATTTCTGAAGAGCTTTCCCCTTGTTTGGTGAAACCATTTAAAATTACCTGTTCTCTCAGGAAAACTCTGTTTCTCTCCCAGTAATTAAGCTTTATCATAGGTACTTTTCCTTTGCCATCTACATGGGCAAAATAAACCACTCCCAACCCAAGAAAAAGGCATCGTAAAATTTGATTTGAAGGAAATGAGTATAACATGGTCAGTCGCCTTAACAGTAAATTGATTTGTCTAACAGTAATTACTTTTTATGTTTATTGTCATTCTTTCTTTGTATTTTTTATTTCTCTTTTAATTACAGTTGACATTCAAACTATATTACTTTTTCTACCTTCATTTTTATTCCCTTAGAGGTAGCTCGACAGCCAGTAGATACTAAGTACAGTATTTTCTTCACTTTGAAATTTAAAGGATGTGTTTTATACTGCAGTTTGTGAAACGTTTCATATACACTGAGAAAATAGCATTGGACAGTACTTTCCTAGAGCTGAATTTATCCTTTTCTGAATGTTTTCAACTTTGTGGCGTCTCTATGTGATTAGGAAAATATTCCTTATAAGCTGAAACTGTTCCCGTGGTTTCCTCCCAATTCTCGTACCTTGGTTTCCTCTGTGGTAGGATCTGTGGGTTTAATCCAGCCGCCTTCACAGCTCTCTCTTTGGTTCAGTCACTTCCTACTGTTCTCCCCCTACAGAGTTCTGTGCGTTAAGTCTTCATTTATATGATTGCATAATTTTATCTTCTCAGCCTTTAGCCTAAGTTTGAATATTTAAAACACTTTTTTTTTGTCATCCAAAAGCATGCTTTGAAACCATCATTTGTTTCCTTGTCATACTATTTTCATTATACCTAGCTGAGACTTTTTTTCCACTAATATTCATAACAAGGATTAAATAGTTAAAGAAGGAGTGATGTCCAAATTCAACAGCCCACCATTTGAAGTTTCTCTCTTTTTATAGAAATCAGAATATGTGATATAATTCATTCAAATATGTTTCTGCTAGAATAAGGTGGTCAAGTGGTAAATTTTTTTATTCCAGTATATTTGGTGCTATTTTTGGTAGTCATTTGCTTCCCAGTGGATTCTCTTTCCAGAACCTTTGCTAGAGGAAATTGACTAGGTGCTAGCAGAAGTGATTACATAATGAATAAGCTCTCTAATAGAGTCTCTTACTAAAATGAACATTGAAAAATCGAACACTGATTTAGATCTTAGGGGTTCTGAGGACATTAAACTCAGCCCCTACTTTCCAGAACTTTAAAATACCCCAAGCTGAAATTGGTATAAACTCAGCAAATTACAGGAAAATATATGACTGCAAAATGGATAATTGCCAACTGTGTATAATAGCAAATATTAATTCTAATATTAGTTGAAATCACTTTACATAAAGCGCATGATTTTGCTCACCTCTTAAAACATGTGGCCTTGAAATCATTATCAGTTTATAGGTAAAAGACAATCACGGGTAGAATGGGACAACCAGACTAGTAATGAAAACCAAAATGTTCTCACTTGAACCTCAGCAGCAGGATGCTGTTTTGAAACATGGTTGTTACAAAGCAAATTCATGTTGCATCTTTAAAGCTATTTCCTAAGTCTGCATGAATTGTTAGAAGAAATACCTTCATTGAAATCGTTGTGACATCGGGATGAAATGCTGCCACCTTGGGAAGAGAAGTCGGTTCTCATGAATGAGTGACGTGAGGCTTGCGCCAGCCTTAGCAATACCTGGGGGCAACGTAAAGAAAGGCACGCACATTTCCCACCTTTCCTCAGTGAAAAGCTCCCGTGCTGCCTTGCGTTGGGCTTTGAAAATGTGCCCAGCTGAAGTGCCTTGGGGAGAAACTGCCTGGTTTTTTTGTGTGTGTCCTAAATTGTTTATTAGGTAAGAATTTTGCAAACCTTGCTTACGTTAGCGGTAACGGTGGAGCTGGAGAGTATTGCGCCTTCACCAGGCCGCACGGTGAGGACCACCAAGAGTATGGTGAAACCTGCGGGCTTCTCTCGGCCGTGGCTCTTGCGGGCCGCAGACATCAGCCGTCGCATCTCTCTGTTGTGGGCGTGTTTGGTGATCCCCGCAGTGTCCAGCTTCCATATGATAGCTTTACGGAGTAGATCAATGAGGGTAACCTCGAAGAATTTGTACATGGAATCGTCACCAACCCAGTAAGACTTCAGGACTCAGAGCCCCACAGTGGTATCCAGGACGCTCCTTGGCGACAAACTGACTGAAGGCTTCCAACAAACTCTATCTGGTTGACACTGTGATGGACAGGTTGCCACAGGTCACATCCTTAGAAACTGGGCATTTGCAGCCCCCACGGCGCACAAGAATCCAGTACATGATATAACTGTGCTTGGCCCTGTAACCCAGCCAGCGCGTTTTATCTGGCTGGGTGGGCGGGGTCCCTGTGGAGCGCAGAAAGCTGGCGGTACTTCCCAGCGCACCCTGAGAAGAAAGCACATGACGTCGGACTGCTGCCTTCTCCTCCATAGCCCCTGGATGTACTTGTGAGCGCCCATTGTGGCTCACCTGACAGCTGCTGCCCGACGGAAAGGAGAAACTGCCTGTTTTAAAGTTAACATTTATTATAGGCATGTGAAGCAATTGATTTCTTCTACCATTTATCTTTAAGAAACAGTCCTAATAAAATAGCCTTCCATTTGCCTCTGATGTAGTGAACTGTGTGTACAAGGATGTTAATAGACCATGTGTACAACATTAAATCCATTCTCACTGCCTGCCCATTTGTGTTTCAGGCATCCTGACAAAAACAAAGATCCTGGAGCAGAAGACAAGTTTATTCAAATTAGCAAGGCTTATGAGGTATTGTGTCTACCTTTGTAACACATCCATTAGATCTTATAAAATATGCCTTAGGAAATTAGTTTTGTGAAGTCCTCTCAGGACATGTTCCTTGTGCCCTTGACCCAGTTTCTAGTTGATGGTAGACCATATTTGTTCACATTCAGTTTTTGAAACTAGTTTCTCAACATTTAAGTTCTTGGAAAAAAATGGCCTGTGTTAAAGGCTGTAATTGGGATTGTGGAATTACCCTGAATATATGTCTGTGTTGCCTTTTTAGAAGCATTACGTGCAGAACTACAAAACAATTTACCTATATTTATTAAAGTGACAAAAGATCACAAATACATTTAAAGACAAGATTTTCAACCACTTTCTACATGTCAGCTTAAGTAGGTTGGCCTAGAAGACTCATAAAAGATAAGTGTATGGTGTCCCAGTCTGTGTAGGATGATGCTTTTCAGCAGACAGTGCTTAACTCAGGATGACACATCATCCTAAAACAGAGTCAGCTGACACGTAAGACACTGAACTCAATTCTGTGGTTACTTTTTGGTCTTCTCAGCTTTTCATATTTTGGTTTGAATTCTTCCAACTTAAATGGTATGACCTAGTTGATTTTCTTGTAGCTGAGCCCTGGTGATCAACCTTAAGTTTTACTTGTTTTACTGATGCGTTTAGTATTATGATAGCTCAAAAACTTTAAATCCAGTACGAGCATATCTAAACGACTAAAGTAATTTGGTCTTGAAACACTTAACGTTCCTACTGAAAGAAGAGTTTGCTGGTGTGCTGAGTGACTGCATTTAGAAAACCTAATTGTGTTATATCTACATTTATTTTCTTCCTTTGTTTTCCAAGCTACTTACAGGAAAGTTTTTTAGATAAACCTTTTGTCATTCTATAAATGCCTTATTTTTTTCTTTCTTTTTAGATTCTTTCCAATGAAGAAAAGAGGTCAAATTACGATCACTATGGAGACGCCGGAGAGAACCAGGGCTACCAGAAGCAGCAGCAGCAGCAGCAGCGAGAGCATCGCTTCCGCCATTTCCATGAAAATTTTTATTTTGACGAATCTTTTTTTCACTTCCCTTTTAATTCCGAGCGGCGGGACTCCATTGATGAAAAGTACTTATTGCACTTTTCACATTATGTGAATGAAGTGGTTCCGGATAGCTTCAAGAAACCCTACCTCATCAAGATCACCTCAGATTGGTGCTTTAGCTGTATCCATATCGAGCCTGTTTGGAAAGAAGTAGTTCAAGAACTGGAAGGATTGGGTAAGATGATTTTAATCTTTAGGAGATGTTTAGATAGGAGAAGGTATCTTTTAAATCTTGAATTCTGTGGGATATTGGAGAGAAGGAACAGTGCCATTTCTCTTCACAAGTTCATGGTGACTAGTGTTTTCCAAGGACACATTTTCAGAGAGGGGAAATGTATCAGCCACTTTCACTTTGAGTTTCTAATTTGAAACGTTATCTAGTCTCTTAACATCTAGTTAGGGGCCTAATACATAGGAGAAGGTTAAAAATTGGTGGTGAGTCTATGGCCATGCCACCCTGAACAAGCTTGATCCCATCTGACCTCGGAAGCTAAGCAGGGTCGGGCCTGGTTAGTACTTGGACGGGAGACCACCTAGGAAGACCAGGTGCTATAGGCATAAAAAAAACATTGTTGATGAACAAAGCAGCCCTCAAGCATCAGTTTTAAGGCTGGTAGAATTTGTAGACTATTCATATGGTATTTGTGATTTCACTATGTGTTAATTTGCCAGGGCTGCCATAGGAAAATACACATAAACAACAGAAGTATATTTTCTCACAGTTCTCAAGATTAGAAGTCCAAGATCAAGGAGTCAGCAGGTTAAGTTTCTTCTGAGAGGCCTCTGCCCTTGGCTTGCAGGTGGTCGCCTTCTCCCTGTGTGTCCTCACGGTCGTCTCTCCATGCGTGCATGTGTCTGCTGTCCCACTCTCCTTCTGTGTCCTAAACTCTTCGTATAAGGACACCAACCTTATTAGATCAGGGACAACCCTAATGACTCTGTTTTAACTTAATTACCTCTTTAAAGGCCCTATCCAGTCACATTCTGAAGTACTGGGGGTCAGGGCTTCAACATACGAATTTGACAGGGGGACACAATGCAGCCCATAGCACTATGGTCGTGGGCTACCATCCTTGATCACAGATGCGCTGTTCCTTTGTTTGTCGTTACCACTTAGCACCAGGAAGATTTTAGTGATCCAGTTATTTTAATCACTCCTAAAAGTTGGAATTACTGAACTAAGTGTATATGTGAATGCGTGCATGCATGTGTGTGTACATGCTCATGTGTGTACGTGTGTTATGGGCATTAGCAGGCCTACTTTCGAGTAACTAAAAAGGGACAGACTCAGCTATGGAGACTGAGGGCCAGGATTTTTCTGGAGAGAGCATACCACTGAAAACCATCGGCTCATTTATTATAAAACAGAAATTTTCAACCTGTCATTCAGAAGCACTCGGGTACTCAGACTCATTGTCAAAACGCTTTCCTGAGCTTGCTTAGAGAAGTTCTTAGAAGACGAATCCATTTGGCATAGTGTCTCACGCGCGGAGCAGTGGGCAGGTGCTTGCTGGTGGTGCGTACCACCGAGTGAGAGGCTGAGGTCAGGCAGAAGCCTGGTGGAGCAGCTCCGTCATCACGAGGCGTGACTGTGACTTGCGCCGTGCCGGGCGGCGTGCTGAAAACTGCTGTAACCTCCCTCCTCTAGGAGCTGACGGTGAGACCCAGTCAGGGAACGCAGAGGGGAAATCCGTGCGTAGATTAGGACAGTCATGCGTTTACAGCGGTCAAGAGAGAGCCAGCATATTTTAGACAGGTCCTGCAAATGGACACGCTGCGAGGTAGCGAAGCACCGTGGTTACGTCATGACCACGTGCCTTGCAGTCAGACCAGTGTTCAGATCAGCTCTGTCATTTATTATCTTTGTGTCCTTGGACAAATTACTTAAGTTTCTTCATCTCTGAAAGGGGTATAATAATGTCAGACTAACAGGGTCGTTATGAATACCAAATGAGAAAAAATTTTAAATGCCTGATATATATATTAAGTATTTAATAAATGGACTTTAGAGATTTTCTGATTAACTGGGTTTTCTGGTTTACCAAAGTAAAATTTTTAAAAGCACCTATTGCTTTTAGAAATCTTTCTTAAATGTACTTTCTTCAACTCACTGACAACCAAGCACCAACTTTTGACTGACTTTTAGCTTGAAAGACGATTAGAGGTTGGCTAGGCAGGAAATGGGGGAACAGCATTACAGGTAGAGGGAACAGTGCAGGCAGAGAAACAGAGTGTTCTCAGAATACCAGCAGTAGGGTGTGATGAGTGTAAACAAGAGAGGAAGAAGCAGAGGGCATGCTGGGAGCCAGGCAATAAGGAGTGTTAAGTTCCAGGCTAAGGAAACTAGGACTTTATTTTATAGTATATAATAAAAGTCCAGGAAAGTTTTTACATGGAGGAGTGATCTAGAAAGCTACCTGTTAAAGCTATGTGAGGGAGAAATTAAAGTGATAATAGAGGCAGTGAGGTTATCAGCCCTGGCAAGACAGCAACCATCGGCCTGAACTAGGGTGGTAGGAGTAGAGAGAGGTGGACAAGTTTCTGATATTTCAGGGGTAGGATCATGGAGGTCTGAAGGGACCTGGCTCCTGCAGACCATTTGAATGTGAGAAATGAGGAAAGGGCAGGGGGGAGACAGGATTGACTGCATTCTGACTCGAGCTACTGGATGGGCAGAGAAAGCAGGGAGTAGTCAAATGTGAGGAGAAGTGGTTTTAAATAATAACTAGAGTTTAGACATACTGAATGTGATGACGTGAAGTTAATAATGCAAGTGTAATATAATAACTTATATTTGTTGAGAGTTTACCATATGCTAAGCACTGTTATAAGTTATAAACTCACATTAAACAACAACTCGTTGAGGCAAATGCTGTTGTCACCCCTGTTATAGAAGCTTAGCTCACTTTTGGTACCTTGTCAAGGCCCCACAGTTGGTGTTGCTAAAGCGGAATTCGAACCCAGGTAGTGTGGCTCTGCAGTCCATACATTGAACACGATGCTGTACTCTTTCGGTGTCCTTAAATCTTTGATGATTGAAGGCCTTGCCGTTCTTTTTGTCTGCTATGTAATCTTAATGAATCAGGATTCAAAATGACAAGGGTGGAAGAAGCTGGATTTAGATCCATAGAAGTAATATTGATTAGTGTGTTCCCCTACTCCACCCCCCTTCCCACCCCCCATGCCTTTGGAACATCCAGATTAGTTGCAGATAATCAGGTTCTGCTTGATTACAATTGGGTGACATTGAGAAGAGACCATTACAGTATTCATGGCCATACCCTACCCAGGTGAGGCAGCCCTACCCTTTAAGACAGATATTGCCAAAAATGTTTCTATTCTGAGTTGACAGAAAGAGCAGACAATGGCAGAGATCAGCTGAGTGGTCTGAGGAAGATTGGACATTATCACAGAATAACATAAAATGCCTGAATTGCCATACATAAATGAACTAGAATAGTTCTACCCAGAAGACAAATGTTGCTATTTAGGTAGACTCTACAGTCACGCAATGTGGTAATAACTAGTGTGCAGAAAGCATCAACATTTATAGGCAACCGTGCTGTGGAGGAGGGCCCAGAAATAGTCAGCACTGCCTCAACCTTGAGGAGCCTACCGTTCAGTTGAAGAGAAAATATACACCCTGAGAATTCATACCAACCTCACATTTGCAAGTACAGAATAATATAGTAAGCAAAAGATGATAAGGAAATGATTCTGTGTTCTCATCTAAAACTTTTTTCTTGATGAACGAAGTACTATATTAGACACCAACGTATATGTTATAATAATAATAGTTTCATGGAGCATTTGTGCCAAATGCTGTGTGTGGATTATCTTTCTCCACAAATCAACCCAATAAGGGAGAGACTATTATTATACATATTTTACAGATGTGGAAACAGGCCCAGGAAGGTTAAGGAACCACTCGAGGTCCTTCTCTCCATAAGCAGCAGAGTCAGGATATGGACCCAGGAGTCCAACTCCAGGTTCACTCTTTAGCCACTGTGCCACACTGCTTCAGGCATAAGTAAAACTTGATCCTTGTGTCCAAGAAACTCAAATAAGAGACACACCTGAATCATCACAACACACTCAGTGCTCCCTGGGAGGTGCAGGCAAAAGTACCAGGGTGTCAAGGAGGTTGAGTGTCTCAAAATCAAATATCATTTTAGGGAAACCCAATTTAAATGATCACACAGTGATTATTCACCATGCTTTTTTATTTTAAAAGAAGGAATAATTCCTCTCTTTCAAGGAATTGCTAAGTTTGTAACAATTTCATACTGTCTAGGGAAAGGGTCTACCTAGAAATTGGTTTAAAAAAATCCACTTTAGCTCCATGTCTTTGATTTTGTTTTATTTCACAATGTTTTGCATCTTAGTGGTTTGCTCATTAACAGGTTGTATTTAGCCAGATTTGACTGTGCCATGTTCTGCCATTTGGCTCTCTACCATCCCTTAAGGCATATATAAAAATTGAAAGAAAAATGGATGTGTGTATGCTACACAGGGGAAAAAGAATTTCCGTAAAATGTGTGATACACATTTCATATTGTATAATGAAAACAAATATAATTTGGCACCTCAAAATAGAGTCATGACACAGATGTTTAATACTATACAGAAAGACCCTCTTACAACCTCAAAAAGAGGAGAAAATATTGATACTTTTAATTCCCCTGGATCTACAAATTAGCCAGAAACATCAATCCATATAAAAATCAAATAATGTTTCTGAAAGAGATCGCATATGCTTTGCTTTTCTTTTAAAGTTGCTACTCCAGTTTGTTCGGATTCTAGGTTATCCTAAATCAAGATGAGAATACCTAAATAGTTTCACATGCTGTTGGCCCAGCTGAGCTTGCTTTTTGAACCCTGAACTATAAAGAATTTGAAGGCAGAGGAACAGACAAATGGACTTCTTGTTCTCTGTGGCTGAGAGAACCAGTCATTATGGTCATTTCCTGGTCTGAGTCTTAGAAAAGAATGCCACCAACTTTTCTTACTCATCCTTCACAGCTTGGATGAGGGGCGCAGAGGGGGTTAGATCTAGACTTTAAAAGAATTGTGGAATTCTTATTATATTCTTAAGTATTTTTTCAGCAGGAAAAATACCACCAATTTAAACACCAAATATTATCATTCTTTATTCTATTCTAATTCTTCTGATAGTTAATCTATAGGGGGGGAGTAAAATTCCTTCAGAATTTAGAAATGGGATTATAATAGTAATAATTGAAATCCTCTCTAGAAATGATCCAAGAAAATAGTCTTTCTATATTTTGAAACATGTATAATGAAGGTGATGTGTGTAATTTCAAAGACTCAAAAGGAATTTTAAGTCAAAGAAATGAAACCTAATCACTTGGATTGTTTTAACTGGAAAAAAAGCTCTATTGATGGCACATAGGAAAGGTGGGGAAAAGACAACATCGGGGTGGGGGTTCCACATTGTTTCTCCCACTCTGCACAAGGAAGAGGCAGACTACTGGAGGATGAACCCCCCTCACGTAGGACAGTCTCAGTCTCAGACTTCAGCATGATCTGGGTGAAATAATAATAATGATAGTTGTAATTAATTAGGCACCTACCATAGTCCAGGCTCTGGGTTAGGTTCTTTTTTATGTTATGTCATTTAATCCTCAAAACAACTTATCTGCATTTTATAACTAAAGAAAAATGACTTGTCTAAAGTTACACAGCAAATGGGTAGCAGAGCTGGCTTTGAATCTGGACCTGACTTTGAATACTTTACTTGATTCACGTATTTGTTTAAGAAAACATTGAGTGTCTCAGGAGCTATTCTAGGGATACAGCAGTAAACAAAGTAGCCAAAAATCCCTGTACTCATTGAGCTTATCTTCTAGCGAGTGGAAACAGAGTATGCCGCCTGTCAAATGGTAGCAGAGCGTGATAGAGCAGGGTGGTCCTGGGGAACGCCAGGGCGCACGGCTGCGGGGTGAGCCTGGGCAGGCGGCCCACGAGGTGGAACAGTACACGCAGGGACACTGAGGGAGAGTAAACAGCAGGCACGAAGATCTCTCAGCTCTTTGCTTTCCCAGGAATGCCTGCACCCCTTGTCCTGACTCCGGGCCCACCAGCCACCTTTCTCATGACTAAATCCAGTACCTATGTGTTCAGAAATCCGGCAGAGGGCACCCTGAATGACGCAGTTACTAGAAAGGCATACTCCACGAGATCAGATGATAAATTGGCATCTGGTCTATGTGCCAGTCCCTCGTAGGGTCCTTTAGGGTGAGTTGGCCTCAAGGGAATCGATCACTGCAGTGTTCAGAGGTCACGGAGAGGGGAGGACCCAGGTTTCGCACTCAACCGGGCCTGGGTTCTCATCTTGGTTCCACGGCCCAAGAACTGATGCCAGCTAAGTGTTCCTCAGCCTCTCTAAGGCCCGGTTTGCTGATCTGTGACAATAACAGGTGTTTGTGAGTATGAAAAGCGATAATGCCCGTGAAGCTCTGGGCGTGCTCCCTGACTTACCAAGGGCTCAGGACACGCTAATGCCACCCCAGGGCTTTTGCTGTGTGGCCACTTGACCTCCCTTGGTGATGTCTCTTCTGTCTGTACGTAAAACAAGATCTGCTGTCCTCTTGTTCTTTCTTCTGTTCACATAATTCTTCCATTATTGACGTTCCGTTTTATTGTTTATGCCTCATGAGTGATAGAGTAGTGTACCAGAGTTGGCTGTAGAACATCCAGTTTAGGTTTTGTTCTAAAATTTTAGCAGCTCACAAACTGGGATAAATCACTTTGTCTCCCTGAATTTCTTTATCTATAAAATGAGGGGAGTGGACTATGTGACATGTAAGGTCCCCCCTTTCCTGCCTTTGAGAAACTCCAGGGGTCATGGTAAGGGAGCCTGCAGATGAATTTGTTTAATCTACCTGACAATTTTAAAGTTTTAAGTTTGTGATCTCTGCCATTTACTCAGCAATTCCATTTTTGGAATTTAATTAGGAAAGACTCACACAAGTGTACAAAGGTGCCCATCAAAATATTCTCTACAATAGAGAAAGACAGAAATGTGCAAAAAGAAAGAATTGCTAAACAGATTGATGGCCCGGTTTCACTGAGCTCCGACCACAGGCCAAACTCTGTTCTGGTGCTTAGGATGCATCATGGACTGTACAGGGATCCCTGCCTTACATTCGGTCCAGCAGGGAAGGCACAGTAAAGAACTGGCAGAAAAAGGAAAGCATGTGATGTCTCAGAAGACCATTAAGTGCTATGGAATAGGGAAGGTGAGCAGGTTGAGGGGGATCCTGTGAGGAGTGGAGTTTTAAGTACGGTAGTGGGGTGCCCTCCTTGAGAAGGACGTGTGGGTGGTGAGGGAGCCGGCTCTGCAGATGTCAGGGAGACACACACTCCAAGCAGGAGGAACAGCCAGAACCAAGGCCCCGAGACAGGAATATACCAGTGGGTTTAGAAAAGAAGAAGGATGCTGGGGGCTGGAGCCAGGTGATGAGCATGAGGAGTAGGAGAGGAAGGAGGTCAGTGGGGGACCAGGGACCTTTGTGAAGATGGTGGCTTTTATTCTGAGTGAAGCGGGGAGGCTGCAGGGTTTGGGCAGAGGAGTGGCATGATCTCTTCCTATGTCATGGAAGGAGCAGTCCAGCTGCTGTGTTGAGAATAGACTGGGGAGACAGGAGAGACAGTGACCATTCAGGAGGTACCGCAGCAACCCAGGGAAGACGCAGGGAGGCGTGTGTAACGGAAGTGGGGGAAAAGTCAGAATCCTGGCATATTTTGAAGACAGAACTCACCGAACTTGCTGACAGATTGCATGTGGGTATGAGAGACAAGAGAAGTTGAAGACGACTCAAGATTTTCGGCCTGAAGAAGCTGTCATCAGTGAAATGGTGAAGGCCCGGGTATAACAGGTTTGAGGGAGGAGATCAGGAGTTTGATTTGGGAAATGTTAGAAGTCTGTTAGACATGCAAGAGAAAATGTATGTTTACCGACTATTAATATTTAAGGTGTCTCCAGCATTTAGCAGAGTAACTGGTCCTCCAGATACTTTTGTTGAATGAAAGAACAGGAAGAGTTATTCAAGTATTAAGTGAAATAGTATCAGATGGTCCCATTTTATTTTGCATGTGTATATACAGACGTACATGTACTTGTATAAGAAAAGATATAAACAGATAGATACCAAAATATCAACAGGAATTATATGAGATATGGCTTTTGAGTGATTTTAACTTAAATTTTCTCCTTTTGAAAATCTGTATTTTCTATTTCTATAAAATAATTTCTATAGAAGGGAGACATGCTCTGGAGAGTGAGAAACTATGACCTCCATCGACAAACCATGGTTTTTCCCACTGTTACTGAGTGGGTGAATCCGGGGGTTGTTGACAGTTTTTTTCTTTATGGCTGGGAACACTATGAATAGATTGTTCTCTTTTCTTTTGAAGTGTTTCCTAACGATCTGCTCCCAAACTGAGAAACAACAGATTAAAAGAAAGATTTGCGATTCTTCTTAAATATTGCCAGACTGCTCTGCAGAAGAACTGAGCCGCTTTAGAATTCCAGCAGCGAAAGAGTGTCAGGCAATCTGTTAGGAAAGATGCCCCTACTAGGTCGGAATTTCAGTTTCACACCATAAAACTAGCCCTACTTTTCAGGTGTGGGAATCGGCGTGGTCCACGCTGGGTACGAGAGGCGCCTGGCCCATCACCTGGGAGCACACAGCACACCCTCTATCCTGGGGATCATAAACGGGAAAATCTCCTTCTTCCATAATGCGGTGGTCCGTGAGAACCTACGGCAATTTGTAGAGAGTCTTCTTCCGGGGAACTTGGTGGAGAAAGTAAGTACCTGGCTGAGAAGTAGTTTACGGGATGCCTGGGACTGCTGGCTGCCCCGATCTCTGCGGTCGTCTCAGACTGGAGTTTCATTTCGAGGAGGGCAAGACACATATTAATCACTGAAACGAAAACATTTCGGTGAAGTCAGTCAGAGACTGAAAATTGCAGCAGATGAAGTAGACCGAAAGAATTTCTCCCTGTCAATAACCACTGTGAAGATTTACAGTCATAGGAACCAGAGCCTAAAATGACAGCAACTATTTTCTAAACAAAAAATTAGACTACAACATAGGATGAAGGATTTCTTTCTGAATTTGTTCATTTGAAGATCATTTTCTTATGAGAGCATTCAAATTAAGTTATATTTGATTATATATTTAATGATCTATAGAAAACACCAGATTCCAGGAAATCAAATGTTATTTTTCGGAACTTTCAAAACATATAGTGATGCAACACTATGAATACATTTTACAAACAAAAGTTTGAGCTAAAGAAGCTAGGCGCAGAGTTCATACTAGTTTATTTTTCTATTTAAGAAGCATATTTTCCCCAGTAACTTAAGTTAGGGATCACAGGAACTGGTTTCTTGTTTTGCTTTAAGTGACACATTCCTTTAACCATACCAGGGAAAGTGAACAGACATTCCTGTTGTATTTCTACCATGTTCGTAGACTGTCCTGCCAGCAGGACTGTCCACAGAAGAAATATTTTTTGGAGTTAGCTGGAAAGGAGCTTGTCAGAGAGCACTGTAGGCTCCTGAACAGGTCGTCCTGGGAGGTCCTCAGACCTTCATGCAGTAGCCGCTCTATGCCAGGCACTGTTGAGGACCCTAAGGATCTCCCAGTCTAGGGGACAATTATTTCCATCCGATATGTTAAGAGCCTGACTTGGAGTTGAGAAAGGCTTCCTGGCAGAAATGACCCTGAACTGAGTTTACCAGGTGAGGAGAGGAGAGTAGGGAATGAGTCCCAGCCAGGCAGAGGTCTGGGACACGAAGCAGCCTGCTCTGTACGAAGTCATGACTGAGTGGGAGGTGACGAGGGTAGAGCAGTTCACAGGAATCTCGCTGCGAGGGCCTCCGAGGGCCTCACGCCCTATTAAGGAACTTGGTTGGGCCGTGGCCTGCAGGTGATGGAGCCATTGAAGGGAGTTGAGCAACAAAGTGAAATCAGATTGAGGTTTTATATAGATCATTCTGGAAGCAGAGTAGAAGGATAATTTTTTTAACTACTGTGAAAAATTTCTAGATAGAAATTTAATTATTCATATTTTTAATTTGTTCTCCCAGTAGAATTATTTTAAGGTATAAACAGGGAAGCAAAAAAGCACCATTCAGGTGGCAGTAAATGAAATTATGTGAGTATAGATGGAGTGGGCCCACTTATTTTTATTTAAGCCATTTTAAAAGAGCAATTGTTGCATTATCTTCTTCATTAGATTAAAGTTAATAGATTAAGGTTAGTTGATTAAGAAGTGCAGTCTGTAATTAAGCAAGAACCAACTTCGAAAGCTCAGGTTTTTTTTATAATCTGGTCAGTAATCATTTTAGAAAAGATTATGCTTTCAGTCTGTAAGAGTTGGAACACATGAAAATATGAAATCAATATTTCTGTTCTTTTAAAGGATTTTCATTAATGAAGACAAAAGATTTGTTGTGTGCGATTCTTATTTTTACAAAATAATATTTTACGCATATTTGATCTTATTTATCTACTGATTGGATTATAATATAGTTGTTGAAAATGAAATATTTAAATCAACATCCTCTTTTCAATTTAAGGTTACAAATAAAAATTATGTCAAATTCCTCTCTGGCTGGCAGCAGGAGAATAAACCACACGTCCTTCTGTTTGACCAAATGCCTGTTGTACCCCTGCTATACAAGGTACTGTATGTGCTGGGAAATGTTTTCTCTTATTTTGGTGGAAAGAACTTGTAGCCTGGTTGTCCTTTTTATAAGTAAAAGCTTAACCCATGAGAAATGTTTGAAGACCAGAAATTTGCCTTAACCACTGTACATTGAGCACCTAGTCATACTATTTCTCTGCCGGTGCTTTCCACACATATAATGTCATTTAATCTTCAGAAGAGCCCAATCGTACAGGTACTATCCCTATTTTATAGACCGAGATACTGACACTGTTGTGTAACCAACCCAGGGTCTCCCTGCAGCATGGAGAATATTGATTTTCTGATAGCCGGTTCCACACTTCCCGCACAACCACGGTGACATGAGATGGCAGAGGACAGTGTCCTGCGTGGTCACTGCTATCCTACGTAATCGGGGGTCAGGTTGCTCCTCAAACACTCCGTGCCTCCCACCCAATACAGATCTCAGTGAGATGAATATTTTGTTCTATCTGAAAAAAAGAATTACTTGTGTTTCGCTTTGTTGGTGCAGTTTTCGTGCACAGAACACCGTAGCATTCCTACAAGTGTACAAGGATGTAGCAGCCCAGGTAGGGCTGTGCAATAAGCTGGCATTCGTCTTCACCCACCGATGTGAACAAGCCACACTGGATTTGTAATTTAGATGCTATGCTGTCAATTTCATTCCCTCTTCTCTACTATGCCCTAACAGTTGACCGCTTTTGCATACAAAGATTATTTGTCATTCGGATATGTCTGTGTGAGTTTGAGAGGGGCGGAAGAGATGACGAGGCAGTTCAACGTCAATGTCTATGCCCCCACCATGCTGGTCTTTAAAGAACACATCGACAAGCCTGCAGATACTATCCAGGTACGTGAGGTCGCCGGTTTCAAGATTGTCCTCACGTTTTATCTTGGGCCTTCATGTAAATACTACACAGCACAATGGAGCAAAGCAGGTGAGGAGGAAAAACTAGTTTTTGATTTCTTCCTTCAGAGGCACAGAATTTAAGAACAAATTTGTTTTTCATCTGATTTAGTACTATTTTGCTTAAAAAATAATCTTTTGACAGAAAGTAGAATGGTGATTGCCAGGGTCCAGGGGAGGAGGAAAGGGAGCTAGTGTTTAATGGGTACATTTTCAGTTTGGGAAGATAAAAAGGTTCCGGAAGCAAATGGTGACAGTTACAAAACAATATGAACATGACTTAATGCCACAGAATTATACACTTGAAAATGGTTAAAATGGTAGATTTCATGTTATGTATATTTTACCACAAAAATAAAATAATAATAATTTTTACCTCTAAAGTACCCCTGTTGGAAATCAATAATCTTATTCTAAAATAAATTACAAAAATAATTGTGAGTTAAATATAAAACAGTAATAAAAAGGAATTAAAAACTAACTGTGAGAATGTCTCGATAGGAAAGAGCTAAAATTGTTGGGAAAAAATCTTGTTGAAAATCTTAATAACTTGATTACAAGTTTTAAATTTTTATATAAATACTTAAAATTTTTAAGTTAATAGGCTGGAGAAATATTTATAGCTAATATAAAGGAGATTGTTATCTTTAATTTCTAATGAGCTTCTTCTAATCAAAGAGATCAAACCAGAACCTCCCACGAATGACCACTAAATAGGCACAGATTTTTCCTTTGGGGGTGTTGAAAACATTTTGGAACTAGGTAGAGGTGATGGTTACACAGCGTAGTGAAGGTACTAAATGCCACTGAAGTATACACTTTAAAATGGTTCATTTTATATTACGTAAATTTTACCTCAATAAAAAAAAAATTTTTAAATAAAACGTCCCCCCAAATAGGCTAAGAATATGAACAAAATTCTGAGAAGAGATTTAAGTGGCTACTAAAAACTTTTAAAAATTAAATCTTACCAATAAGCAGAGAAAAGCAAATTTAACATTTTCTCCTCCCATTAAATTGCTAAAGATTTTCAATGTAAAAATACTCAATAGTGTTGAAGGTATAGAGAAACAGGCACTCTTTTTTTTTTTTTTTTTTTTTTTTTTTAACCTTGCTGGAGGAAGCGTCAAAAGTTTTCAGAAAAGCGATTAGGCAATGAGTGCCTAGATTCCTTCAGCAAGAGTACTCCTTAGTACCCTATGTGTGCCCAACGTAGCTCAGTGTGCGAGATCCAACCCTGAACAAAGCCAGCTGAAGTCCCCATCCTGTGTCCTAGTGGGGACGACAGACAATCAGCGTGATATACTTTGTCGTGGTGTGTTCTGTGGTGATAAGTGCCAAGGAGAAAAATAAAGCAGGAAAGAGAAATGTGGGGTATTGGGGGAGAAGGTTCACATTTTTAAGGTGAAGGAGCCGAGAACGGAATCATTAAGGTGATGCTTGAATAGAGAGCCGAGAGAGATGAGATTAATTTTTAGAAATCCTTCCTAAGGGACTAGGGACTCAGTCAAAGAACTACGTACAGAAATGCCAGCTATCATTCATAATAGCAAAAATGCAGGGGAAATGTAAATATCCGACTGTAGGGTAATTATCAGTACATCCCGAACAGGGACTATCTATATAGCCATTTAAAATGGCAACTCAGGAATACTTAATGATGTGGATAATTTTCATAATAAGGTGAAAGAGCAAGCAGGATGCAAAATTGTATATGCAGCTTAAACACTAATCTCAATTTTATAACATGAATGTGTGTGCACACGTGCGTACATGTGTATACGTAGAAAAAAAACTGGAAATAAATACATCAATACAGTGGTTATCTCTTGATGGCAAAATTATATGTTTTTTAAAATCCCTATAATGGACATGTATTCTTTTACACATTAATGTTAGTTTTTTTTAAAATCAGCAATGATCCTTTGACTCACCTTCTCTTAAAGAAGGCAACATGAAAAATTCTATGAAGTCCTTTTGTTCAGTCAACAAATTTATTGCCCGCCTACTGTATAGTAAATACAGAGCCAGCTCCAACATCTAGAGTTAGTCTCCATGCCCAAGCAACTCAAAGTCAGGGGAGGAAAGAGACCTAAAGGTGATTTCTGTCCGCCATTACATGCATCTCACTTAGATGTAGGGTAAACTCTGGGTACCATGTGAACGTAGACAGATACCTGAGACTAGGGAGATAAGGGAAGGACATTGCATGTGGCAGAACAAGAAGGGGAAAGTAGATAGTAAGGAAGGAAAAGCAGGTTTAGGAAGCAGGTAACTGATTCAGTTATGGACATACTGAATTAGAACTGCCTATAGGAGATCTAAGGGGAGATGTCTATCACCCAGTTGCATACAGGGACCTAGATGTTAGGAAAGGCGGGTGAGCTGGGATAGAGGTTTGTGGATCATCAATGGATGATTAGATGTTCTGGGGAGATCTCCCAGGCATCATATGTAAAGTAAGACATGACGTGAGCCAAGGACAAAACTGGACAACCTCCAGGAAATAAAAGAGAGGGTGCCTGATGGTGACAGAACCTGCTGAGAAGGAGTCAGGAGGAAAACAAGTGCCAGTAGGGAAAGAGAGAAAAGAAATCTCAATCCAAGGTTAATCCATGAAGATTGCCTAAATTGCTCTTTACTAATAGTTTATGCTGTTGAGAATTGTTATTTACTCCCTAGGGAACTCAGATATATTTACAAAATTATTGGTACAGTGGATGCTTTACCAGTGTGTTCTCTATCGAAGTAAAAATGCATGCGTAACAGAAACCGAGTGCTCCAAATGGCAGGTGGCTTAGTTAACACTGGAAGCACGGGTTGCTTCATGTAGCTCTAGTTAATTTGTTTTCATTTGCTACATAGTATTTATGGCCACATTATCATTTGCTTTTTCGTTCTTCTGCTGATGGACATTTCAGTGCTTTAGGAGCAGTGATGCCATGCACAGCATACGTGTCCCAGCGCACCTGAGCACGTTTCTCTAGGACAGCAGTTTTCAGAATGTGGTTCACAGACCCCTAGGGGGTCCCAAGGCCTTTTAAGGGAGCCTGAGAGATTAAAACTGTCTTCATAATAACACTAAGATATAATTTGTCCTTTCTGTCGACACTTATACTGATGGTGCAAAAGCAACAGTGGGTAAATCTACCAAGTGTGAACCCCTAGGCATAGGCACCAGACCACCAGTGACCGCGTTCTTCACTCCTCAGCACCTGCCGTAAAAACAAACAACACTTGCGTTACTTCATAGCCTTGATCAAACAGAAGTATTAACTTTATTCAAAAATAAATTGATCCTTGAGTCCACATCTTTCAGTATTCTTAAAATTCTGTGTGACAAAATGGGAAGGGTGCATAAAGCAGTCTACTTCATGCCAAAGCACAAAGGTTGCCTTGAAGACAAGCATCTGTGTGATCGTGAGATTTCAACTAGAAGAAATTTTTCTATTTCATCTAAATTTTACAATTTAAATGACTCTTTTTTAACTTTTGCAAATGGATAGTGCTTCCTCCTTGTCATCCTTGATGGTGGTTATATGTGCTTTCTCTTGTTTTCACGATCGGGGTTCCCAGAGGTTTGTCAGTTTTACTAGTTCTCCCAAAGAACCAATTGTGGCTTTATTTCTTCTTTTTCTATATTTGTTTTGTTTCTTTGATTTTTATTTTTTTAATCTATTATTTCCTTCTTTCTACTTTTACTTTTTGCTGTTTCTTATTAATTTCTCGGTATGGATGCCTAGTTCATTAATTTCCTTTATATTATTTTAACATTTCCCTCCAAGTACTACTTTATCCGCATCTCAAAGTTTTAATTAATAGTATTTTCATTAATCATTCAAATTCAAAATGTTTTCTAACATCTGATATGCTTTCTTAGATCAATAAGTTATTCAGAGTTATTTAACATGAAAGAATTTTCTGGTTTACATTTCATATTAATTTCTAGATTGTGGTCAGAGAACCTGCCATATAATTTCAATCCTTCAAAGTGTATGAAAGTTCATAATAACAAAGTAGTCATCATACAGTTTTGTAGTCCACCTTTTATACTTGGTAACTTTGTTACTTTGGCATATATTTTAATTGTTCAGTTTGCTGCAAATCTTAAATGGAAGTAAATTTGCCTAAATTCAAAATGACTGGCTTTTTAAATTGGCCAACATAAAACAGTATACAAAAGTTAACCCGCAGAAAGGTACTTGACTTTCCTTTGGCCCGAAATAACCATTGCTTTCAGCCCAATGTTGTAGAAATAGACCACATGTCAATTTGCTCAGACAGATCTTTCTTATTTTATATTTATATTAATTTATATTACTGTAGCCAGGGTAAGCCACATTTTTATTAAGCTTAAAAGTAAAGCCCATCCGCAGTGAGAAAACTGAATAAAAATCAACTGTTTCTTGGGTTTTTTCCAGGCCCGCGGTATGAAGAAACAGGTCATTGATGACTTCATCACCCAAAATAAGTATCTTTTGGCAGCCAGGCTCACCAGCCAGAAGTTGTTCCATGAGCTCTGCCCCGTGAAACGGTCTCACCGACAGAGGAAGTAAGGGCTCAAGGCTTTTCTTCTGATTGTTGCTACAATAGAGGGGCCGTGTCACATTTTACTACAGGGCAATTAAACATCTACTCTGTTACAGTCAGAATTTATTCTATATGTAACAGATATTGACTGATGACTATTATAGTAGTGGGGTGTATTAATCCAGGGTCCCTTAGGGCCAAATTACTGGATGTGCCAACCTCGCCTAGGGGTCAGGGAAGATCTCCCTAAGGTCTAACACTTTAGCCGAGACCTGAAGAATGAGCAGACTTTAGCCAGGTGTCAGGGAGAGATGGCTACTTAAAGATGCACAGAGTATGAGAGAGTTACTATTCTAGCTAGAACATTCCCCACAGGGTAAGTCTTTGCAGGTCTTGGAGGGGGTCTTGGAGAAGAGCCAGGATAATGTCTTAAAAGTAGGGAAGTGTAGGATACCGAGGAAAAGTTAAAATAATTAGCTTGATCTACGGCCATGCTACCCTCCACAAGCCCAATCCCGTCTGATCTCGGAAGCTAAGCAGGGTCAGGCCTGTTTAGTACTTGGATAGGAGACCACCTAGGAAGACCTGGTGCTGTAGGCATAAAAAATAAAAAAATAAGGGATTGTAAGCTGACAAGGTGCTTGCAGTCTATGAGGTCAACCAAGGAAGGGTTGCCTCACCTAGAAAATAAAAATAAATAAAATAATTAGCCTGGAATAGGAAGGCCAAGGCATACTTAATCATACAGAGTATCTAAAAAGTCTGGAATAAAGGGAAAAAGTCTGTTATACCTTTTTAAGATTAATCAGTGGCTTTAAATTTAGGGGGGCTATTTCACCTGCGAAAAGTATCTAGATATGGAAAGAAAAGATATTGGTTATATTTAATATTTTTAAATTTCCCTATATTTCTAGACTTTTCAGATTCCCTTATAGGCTAAGAAAGAAGAAAGACTTTATTAGATGAAAAGAAGAATATCCTAGACTTCAAGGACTGTTATTTACACAGCCTTCAAAAAATATCCCAAATCCACATACTTTTTGCTTTTTCACCACTGCCGGCCTGGAGCAGGCCATTGTCATCCCTCGTTGGGACCACCCCGTTAGCCTTCTAACCAGTGTCTCCTTCCACTGCATTCTCGTACCTTCCCGTCAGTTCCCCACACATCAGCCAGGACCTTTCCAAACCCGTGAATTATGTCAAGTCGCTCTCCATCCTGGGGTCTTTGCCCTCACAGTTCTGTCTGCCTGAAGTGCTCCGACCCCATCTTCCCTTTTGGCACATTTCATTCAAGTGTCTGCTCAAACTTTTACCTTCTCAGGTGAGCAACCTGTCCGATGGAGTGTGACTCCCACCCCACCATGGACTCTCTCTCCTTCTCTTTATTTCTTCATAACACTTGTCACTATTTGTTCATGCTCTGTTTATTTATTATCTGTCTTCCCCACTGGAAGATAAGCTCCACAAGGGTGAAAACATTGTCTGTCTTACCTGGCATATAGTAAGTGCTCAATAAATATTTGGGTGTGTGAATGAACGAGTGATTAGCTGAACTTCCCATTGGAACCATTGCAAAGGAGCCCTCAGAATGAAGCTCAGTGGCCTCTGGCCTGCGAGAAAGTCGACCAGCCCGGCCTGTGTTGGGAGAACTGGAACACACGGCTTCTGAAAGGCTCTTCTGCACCAAGGGTTCAGTGACCATTGCCTTAAAAGAAATTCCTAAGTGTGGTAAAGTTTGGTTTGGGAAGAACACCACGAGTCTGAGAGAGAAGCAAGTCATTAGCGACTTGCAAATCTTCTCTCACTGGACTTTGAACATACAGTTTTCGTTAGTGAAGTGTATTCGCGTCTCTAAGATGGTCACCTCCCTTCTTCACCTCCACTTGCCATCGCAGGTTCTCATCATGAGCTCTGGGGTTGCTTATAAGTCTTCTCTTCTGTTGCGGTGCAGGTACTGTGTGGTTTTACTGACTGCTGAGGCCACCAAGTTGAGTAAGCCCTTTGAGGCCTTCCTGTCCTTTGCCCTGGCAAACACACAAGACACAGTGAGGTTCGTGCACGTCTACAGCAACCGGCAGCGGGACTTTGCCGACACTTTACTTCCAGACAGTGACACGTTTCAGGGAAAGTCAGCGGTGAGTCATGTTTTGCTCCCGATCCCAAGCTCTTCACAGCACATGGCACTTGATTCCATTTCCTCCTTCCTTGGGAGTTTTGAATACAAATTCCAGGAAATCCAGAAATCTCTGAAAGCCTACTCTTAAAATAGTCTTTCACCATGGTGATTTCACCTCTTAGGTTTTCAGCCTTGGGCTCTCACAGGAAGTACCTTTCCGCTGACTAAGGATTAAAGAACGTCAGTCCTCGGCACCGATTTTCCCCACGGCAGGTCTAGTCTTGCAGTATCTAGTTTGCAAATCTTCCTCAAGCGACCAGTCACGTGCTTGTGAAGTTTCTCCCTCCTTCACTTCTGCCTCGCTCACATCATCCTGATTGATCCCTCCTTCTTTCCTTTCCCTCTTTTGTCATCACTCTCTACAGCATGAAATTCTTCTCTATTTCATCATTTTGGTAATTGTGGAGGATCTCTCTAAAAAACAAAGGCTTCTATATGATAAAGTTGAGTCAGAGATTGTAGAACAAAGTTTATTGAGAAAAAAGAGCTTTATCTTTTAACAGAAGCTTTGGAAATTCATAAAATATTTGTCAGAAAAATTTAAATTTCTTATAGATGTTTTAGGCTCATCCACATTTGTGTTTGAGCGTATTGCTAACTTACTAGATCCTTTTCTCCATCCTCCCTGAAAAGAAACCAAACAGCAGTTTAACTTACCAATCTTTTGTGACTTCTCAAGATTTTTCTGTCTTTTTCTCCCAGGTGTCTATCTTAGAAAGGCGCAACACGGCCGGCAGGGTGGTATATAAAACCCTGGAGGAGCCCTGGGCAGGGAGCGAGAATGATAAATTCACACTCTTGGGTTATCTCGACCAGCTGCGGAGAGACCCAGCTCTTCTGTCCTCGGAAGCCGTGCTCCCGGACTTGACCGATGAACTGGCCCCCGTAAGCATGTGGCCCAGGAGAGTGGGCACCGGGCAGGGCTGGTGGGCTCCCAGGGCCTGAGCAGAGCTTCGGCAGCAGCGCTGTGCTGGGGCAAGGACTTCACCGGGGATCCCATCCTCACTGTCATCCACTTTCTCTCTCGATAGATTTTCCTCCTTCGGTGGCTCTACTCCGCTTCTGACTACGTCTCGGACTGCTGGGACAGCGTGTTTCACAACAACTGGTAGGAATATTGCTGGATCGAATTTCTCGAGCTCCATTAATAGCAGGACCGCTTTTGTCTCTCAAAGAGTCTTCTTCGATCTGAGCGTGTACTCCATGTGGGCAAGTGGAAGAATGTTTACACATTTTCAACAACCACCGCCCTTTTTTCTTTCTGTAACTTCACTTTATTATATTTGCTGATCGACCCTTTCCCACTGGCTGGGAAAGAAAAGATCACTCCGACTGTCCTAGGCAGCGAAGTCTGGGACTGTCCTCTTTATCAGAGCCTGACACACATGGAGTCTGGTGTGTGGATGTGCAAACCAATCAATGAATTACAAAGAAGGGAGGGGTGCCCCACTCCTACCCGCATAAGACGTGGGCTCCTGAAGGGCAGAAGCACGTCTCAGTCATGTTTGTGGTTCCTGGTGCTCAGCATAGCTCCTGATAAATGACGGGCCTTTCATCAGTGTTTGTGGGAGCACGTGGGAGCACCAGTCCTGGAGGAAATTGCGAAAGGTCAACTTTTTCTTCCTACTCCACCCCTCTGGGCCATGTCTGAATTACTCCGGCCAGGAAAAAAAAATCAAAATAAAGGAAATAATTGCACAGACTTCTTAGTCACTGTTAATACCCTCAGCATGGGAGACTACGTTCACAGTTAAATCCTTTGTCATCCATCTAACTGTTTCCTTCTGCGAGGCATAGTAAGCGTGGCCTGTGATACTGAGACACCAAATTAAACGTTTAGAATAAGCTATCTATGAATTACAACAGCGAGGGGGAAACCTCCGCTTTCCCCACCACCCCTCCCCCGCAAAAAAAACCTCCATTCGTATGAAATTAGACAGTGTTTATTGTTATGCAAGCTTTTTGGTTTGGGTTGTTTGGGGGTTTGTCTTTTGAGTTGGAAAGAGGCGACCTAAAATTATTCCCTGATGTGTCACAGCAGCCCCTCTGGCGCTGAGCAGTCTATAAGCCGTTACCTTCGTTTCAGGCGGGAAATGATGCCCCTTCTGTCGCTGCTCTTCTCCGCCCTCTTCATCCTCTTCGGCACCGTCATGGTTCAGGCTTTCAGGTAAATCCTCCGGGGCTTCTTCAAGGAAGCGCCCCAAACCTCCTAGTTGTTGGTCCTCCTTTTTCTTGTAAAATTCTTTTTTTTTTTTTTTCTCACTTTAGTGACTCAAACGATGAGCGAGAGTCCAGCCCTCCAGATAAAGAGGAAGCCCAGGAGAAGGCCGGGAAGACCGAGCCCAGCTTCGCCAGAGAAAACAGCAGGTTTCTCTAACAAAACACCAGCCCCTCCCCTGAGCAGCAGCCCCACACACGGTGCGGTCTCGTAGCGCAGTGTTGGGACACATGGTAGATGGAACAACTCCGGTCCGCCGCCTGGTGCGCGAGGTGTGGGTCTAGGGGAGGGTCACCGCTGGTCTACATTTACTGAGACCCTGAAGGCGTTGAGACGCTGGGTCTCCTTCTGCTCCGTCTCATCGGCTTCTCAGTCTCAGACTTAATACTGACGGCGGGAGGCGAAGAAGCGTGTCAGAGATGCGAGATGAGCCTTACGCAGAGAACAGAGCTTCATCAGAACTGCCGTGACCTTCATCAGCATTTACCGGCTGAACGGCAGCGTCTGAGAGGCTCTTCGTAGGCCCAGGATCGCCAAGTAGGGACCATCCCAGTCCTGCCAGTGTGTCAGGCTCGAGAATATTAAATACCAGATCTCGTCTGGTTAGAACATAGCATTTTCTGCTGCTTGTTCCTTGTAAAAGTAATGACATTCTCCTATCCTGATAACATCTTCACTTCTCGATATTTCTCCACAGCAAGTTTCCCAAAAAAGGCTTCGTGGAGGTAACCGAACTCACAGATGTAACGTACACCAGTAACTTGGTACGCCTGAGGCCAGGCCACATGAATGTCGTCCTCATCCTGTCGAATTCCACCAAGACCAGCCTGCTACAGAAGTTCGCTTTGGAGGTCTACACGTTCACTGGGTAGGCTGTGTGTGAGCAAGAGAGGGGTGGAGAAAGGGCCGGAGCATGCGCGTTTGCAAAGGAGAGGACTGGGGAATCCATCCTTTCCTCTTTGACCGCGAGGGGCTTTCATCCGTGCAGCAGACGTTGGCTGTGACCTTTCTAAGCCAGGAGGCTGTGCCATCATGAGGGAACCTTTCTCCCTGCTTGACTTCATGTCCTGTTGGTGCTTCTTCCCTGAGCCCTTTCAGAAAACTGTTCTGGAGCTCTCGCTATTGTCCCGTAGCTGGATACCGAGAGTGACATAAGTGACCCAGCAGGGGACAGGGAAATGAATGAGTGGAGCATTGCCACTGTCATAGCAGCCCTCCAGCTGCCACAGAAATCCTCACATTTTCTGTATTCTGGCCCCATCTGACCTGAAGCCTTTTCCTGTAATTTGAAGTCTGGCTGAGGTATTCTTGTTCTCGTATTTGAATGTGTCAGGAAATACTCTAAATCCTCATTCTCTTCTTCCTACAGGAGCAGCTGCCTACACTTCTCTTTCTTGAGTCTAGATAAACACAGAGAATGGCTTGAATATTTATTAGAATTCGCTCAAGATGCAGCCCCGATCCCAAACCAGTATGACAAGCATTTCATGGAACGTGACTATACTGGCTATGTACTGGCTCTGAATGGCCACAAGAAATACTTCTGCCTCTTTAAGCCCCAAAAAACAGTGGAAGAAGAGGAGGCCATGGGGGCATGCGGTGGTCTTGACTCTCCCCTCCATCTGGGTGACTCGCGGGGGAAATCTTCCTGTGGCCTTGGATCCAGGCCCATCAAAGGGAAATTGAGCAAGTTGTCCTTGTGGATGGAACGCCTGTTGGAAGGCTCCTTGCAGAGGTTTTATATTCCCTCTTGGCCTGAGCTAGACTGAGAGGATTTCAAAGAGAGACTTGAACTCATCAGACTTTTTAGCAGGCCCCTGCAAACAGGTATTTTCAGGACTCAAACAATCACAGCGGACAGTATAGATTTTAGATTATTCTTCTAGAACAATGGCTAGAAGACTCTTTCCTCTGTCCTGTTCTAACCTAGGAGTGAAAAACACAAGTCGAATTCCGTAGATCAAAATATTTCCTTTGGGTTTTTTTCCTCGTTTGAATGCCACGCTATCTCCAGTAGACTGCTCATCCCCTTTCCTTTGTCGTGCCCGTCACACGCTCACAGCACCCTCCCCTGTCCCGTCTGTGCTAGGAGGGAAGCACAGATGCTCACCCTGCAGCGGGACCTGGACGGACTCTCATGAGCCTGGTGTGCTGGCCGCGGGTTGGGTCATTTTCCCTTCATCCCCATCCCAGCCCCACTGGGCTTCTGCCACGGTGCATGCTGTCAGAGTGGAACAACCCACAGCAGCTCGAGGCCCTGTGTCTGGAAAGAGGCCTCGTTCCAAGCAGTCTTACACTGATGGTTCTTCGGGTAGTAAGTGGCTAACGTCGACTTTGGGGGTGTCCCCCTTCAGCAGTTTGTCAGCCGTGGTTTTACGAGGTTGGAGATGAGTGGGATAGACTGCGTGTGAGTTGGGTGTTTTTCCTAAGGCAAGACGAGGCCTGGGCGGTGATTGAAGTGACCCCTTTGTGAGTGGCCCACCAGCCGCCTCCCCAGCTCTAAACGTAGCCAGGAGAAACCCGCACTGTAATGTACTGTAATGACTTGAGCCATTTACGTGTATGTTTTCAGATGCCTTTCTCCCTCTGTCAGTTTTAGGGTATGGATATTAGGAGCCATGACTTTAACCTTGTTCTCTGAACGTAGAGATAAGCTGCTATAAGCCGGTAGATGGTAAACTGAAGACACGTTCTCCCACCTGCCGAGTCAGGCGCGAGGAACCTCTTCACTCCCGTGGTGTCTCTTTAGTAAAATACCAGATGTGTCTTTGTATCAAGGAACCTAACATTTCTCAACAATTGTATTTTGAACACTATTACCCCAAAAGTGCTGTATCTTCCCATCCTCTTTTGTGACAAGTGAACCAAGACTTGTTCTAGACTTCTGTTTTGCAAAGTCTTACTTTGAGCTTCTGGCCTACATTTTGACGTCTCCTCTTAACTGTTTCACTCTTAACATACAGCTGCTTCACCAGTAACAGGGTCAGACGTGTCATCAGCTTGCTGGGCCGCAGTGTACGGTGGACTCCAGGCTGGATCATAGTGGCCAGTTAGAGAACTTACCTTTTCTTTTTCGAGCAAAACCACCAGTGGAGTTTGGACAGCCTCGGAGAGTGCTCTGTTCAGATATCAAAGGCAGTTTGTACCATGAAGGGTCCGAATCCATGATGGAATAAAAGAAGTTATTTTCTTTAAACATAATTGTTTTAAACCAAGCCATTTAGATCCTGAATAATTTAAATATTGAGCTCCAGTGGCAAGTGATAAATTATTCGAGCCCAGGAATTCCTATAGTTTTCATGGAATCTATAGTTTTATGAAAAAAATAAAGTCACCACCAGGCTTCATCTTTCCACTTGATCCTCTAAAAGTGGATGCTTACTCCGATCACCACATCTCATGGCCCCTGGGCCAGGTAGAAGTGATCACAGACTTCATTCGGCTGCCTGGTGCACCAGTCCACAAAATAAAACTTTTCTGGGTCTCTTATGGCCAGGTTGCTTATATGAATATGTTTTAGTTTGGTGGTAGGTTTTTATTTTTAATTTCCAGTACTAATGGGATTCTTGACCTTAATTTCTGAAAACCAAAACCTTACCAGATTTGTTAATTTAAAAAATTTTTATTAAAATAAAAAGCACCTTCAGACAGCTGTACCTTCCATTTGTACTAAGAAAGTAAAATGATAATAGGATTGAAAATATTTCTGGCAAATATTTCGGTCAAAAAATTTTTCTGCAGGTCTCTTTGGGGGCTGGTAGATAGGTCTCCCAAGAGGACGCTCAGGAGTTTTTATTTTCAAATGAACTTTACCCTTGACCACCCAAACCTTTTCTCCTGAATGTTGTTTCCATTAATTTGTTCACTTTCGTGTCAAACCTTTGAGCCATTGTTGTGCTCAGCCAATGCCACCATCTCTCTCGCCGAAGTATATAATCACAGGCCTAATTTTAGTTTGAAGTTAACTTCCTAGTCTTCATGGTCTTTGGCTCTCTCTCCTAAACCAGCTGACCCCCCACTTTATCATGTATCTTGAAACTGTGGACATCGATGATTTTAGAGGTAGGTTTTACCAGTTGGTAGAGACTATGCATCATGTTTAGAAGGGAATGAAAACTGGCCTAAAAAAAAAAAAAAAACTTTGTAGAATACATACATGCCTATTTAAAAAATATATTTTTATTGCCAAGGTGTCAGTTGTACAAATTGTCTAACGTAGAGGTCAGCAACCCCAGCTAAGCAATCTCAACCAGCAAGTCTGCCCCAACGGCCATTAGGTACCACGATCTCGCTGCCGTCACTTATTGACCATGAAAATTTGGTTTTAGTTTTCAAATAATAGGTTGATAGCCTCCCCCATTCAGTGCATAAATGTTTTCCTGGTATAAAGAGAAATGGGATCTGATTTGTGTTTTAAGTGATCTGCTTTGTTTGGGAAATGGGATTAGAAGCAAACACTTGAACTTTTTTTTAAAGCTGATGCAAAACATTTGAACTGAACTGTTGCTTACATCCAAATACTTGCCATTGTCCCCTGGAAACAAACGCAGTGTGACAGCTGCTGAATCTATCTGTTCAGTTTGTCAAGAAGAATAATTGTACTTTCGAGACAGATCTGAAAAGGTGAATATTTTGCACTTTTGATACTCTTAAGAACAAATAACTTATTTGGCAAATGATGTCTTTTTTATGTTGTTTTTGTTTTGTGTTGTGAACAGGCACTGAAGCTGATGTTATTTTTGTTTTAAGAATATTACTGACTGGAAACAGAAATAAACTATTTTAATGTGTGATGATTATGGGTAGCTCCTGCATTGCGAAATGATTTGATCCTGAATTTGCATGTAACTCAGCACATGCTTAAGATGGGCACGTCCGAAGTGCAGATTTCGGGAACTGCTGTCCCGGAGGGTGTGTGGACTCAAAGCGTAGACAATGCAGAACTGAGATTGCAGACAGTGGGGTTAAGGGAGTGTCTGTCATTCCAGGCTCTTTGAAGGCCAGCTGGTCTCATCCCGCTTAGGAGACGTTTCCTGTACCTTCTGGGCTTTCAAGTGGGAAGTTTGTTAGGATCTGCGCGTTCATTTCTTTCAGATTTTTTATTTACGTTCACGATGTTCCTAAAACCAAGATGCAGCTCCGAGCTCCTCAGAGGAGGCACTGAATTTTAAGGGAAAATACTACAGAAATATGGACAGTTTATATAGTATTATTTCATAGTCATTCTTTTCTTTCATTCCTCTAATTTTTAGATAACCTTGAACTAAATTCTCCATCCCTTTCCCCTTTATCCTCCATCATCTTTCATTAAAGGAAAAAAATCAGTGCAGCACAAGTGCTTTTTTTTCTTTTTTTAAGTTAATTCAAACTCCTCAGAAATAGCTGTTTGGATTAGACATTGACTGAATGCCCCAATTTTACAGCCACCAGTGACACTTCCAACAGAAAGTTTTATTGGCATAAACTCTTTGAGTACTCAGACTGCTTGCTCATAAATCCTTCTTGAGAATTTGTCATTGATGCGATCAGTTGTTTTACCGTGAAGAGCACAAGGTTCAGATGACTGTCACTTTAGGGAGAGCACACAGCATCTCGAACAGCAGGTTAGCTGCCAGGAGGGCTGTGTTTCCTACAAAGAAGTGAAACTCAACAGTGAAGAGCCGAAGTCCCGCCTCCCAACGACCCACAGCCTTCTTCCCTGTGTGCTTCCTTCCTAGGGGCCTGTCTTCCCTGCTCTCCTCAGGGGACTGCCCTGGGGACATGCTCCCCACCCAGCCATTCTGCTCTTGCAAGCATCATTTGGAAACAGTATTTTAACATTCAGAGGTTTTGTTTTCTCTGAGAATAGATCTCCCCCAAAGGAAAACATAATAATGGTGCTTATTGTGTTCATTATCTACCCTCTGAGGCTAATAAGCCTAAATTTGTAAGGTTTTCTAAATTAGAATTATTGGGATGGTATCTGCTTTGAATAGCTCTCCTAAACCAGCCAACTCCCAACTTCATTAATATTACTTAGTATTATTTATCCTTTGAGAATTCACTTTTTAATGAAATATCAAAGGGTAGAACTATGCCACCCTATCACTAAACTGCAAGCTATTTTTCTCTTGCTGATGGGTGGGCAAGCTAATAATACTTAGCCACCTCCCAGGGGTTTTGTTAGGGTTCATTAGCTCATGCTTGTAAGGTGTATAATAATAGGTTTATTCTCTTCATTGTAGGCCATACTCTGCAGGTTCTCAAGTTATACAAAAGGACTCATTAACTAGATTAATATCATTTAAACTATTCGCTGCCTACAGATCACTGATTTCTTGCATACTCACCAGAAGGATCGTATGGCGGTGAAACTTCCACAAGGTCACAACCTACCACGTTCAGGCCCTGACAGCCCCGGATGATCTCCAGAGCCTGTCCAAGATCAAGCCACAGAGGTAACCATTTCTACTGAAAAGCAGCCAGCAGAGGCCTCCGTGGATTTCTCCCAACACATGGCCACCCTTGACTTGGAACTGTTGCTTTCCCTCAGTAAACATTAAACTGCCAGGCACACTAGCGGGCATCACGGAGACACAAATGACCAATGCACGGCCCCTGCTCCTGAAGGCTCCACAGTGTGATTTGAGGATGGTGACAAGGAAACCAATCATTTCAATGCCAAATTAAGGGCTCCAAGAAAAGCAAGCATAGAATAGTGTAAGCACATGTTAACAGTTGGAAGAGGTGGGGGAAGGCCTCCCCAAGGTGGAAATGGCTCAAGACAGTGACCAAAGAGATAAGCAGGGGAAGGGCAGCCCAGGCAGAGGGAAAGACACTGCAAAAGGCACCGAGATGGAAGTACCAGTAGTGAGATGTGGCCCGTAGACGGTGTAAGTGAGGGGGATGGTAGGAAGAGGCGCTTTGTGTTGAGTTTTCATTCTGCAGGTGAAAATCCCAAAAGGACGATAAGCTGAGGAATGAGGACTGTGTTTCAGAAAACTGATGAGAACTGAGAATGGCTTTAAAGAGGCAGTTATGACCATCCTCCTTTCTCAGAGGCTATGGCATAATTAACTAAGCTGTCTTCATTCATTTCTTCACAAATATCCTCAAGTACCTACTATATGTCAGGCGCTATTCTAGGCTCCAAGGAGAGGGTAGTGAACAAAACAAAGGCCCGACCTCCTGGATTTACCTCCTAGTTACAACCGCACTCCCATTCTGCCTCCCTGCTTTACAAAGCTCAGTGTACCCCATGGGAGCTGTATTTGGGTATTTCTAAAACTCTTGAACTACCTTGGTAGGTGGTTAATCCAACTGCACACTTTTAAAATTTAACCCCCAAAAGATAAGTTCAGTGTCCTTAAGAAGGGATAGTACAATACTATCCCCATGAAGCAACTACAGGTGGACTAGAGACAGATCAAATAAAGGACAATGATATCCCAGATAAATGAGGGCACTTGCTAAAATCAGCCACTTCTCAGTAAGGGGGTATTCAAACCTACAGTCGGCCCTGAGAACTGTATAAAGACCTAAGTGCTCAGTTTTTAAAATCCTACCTTGATTGCCGAAGACTCACTACAAGTAGAGAGTTAAAAATCCTCCCTCCCAGGAACGGTCACTGGTGGAGCCTCCTTACCTGACTAGGGGTGAGGCCAGCAATTTCAGGGGTCCCTGTCCCTGGGGCATAGGCAGGATCCAAGCCGTCAATGTCGAAGCTGATGTAAATGGGTCTGCCTCCCATCTGCTGCCTCACTTCCCCCATCAGAGGGACCAGCGACTTCATCCAACAGTCTTCAGCCAGGACCACCCGGAAGCCCTGAGGAGGTGGGAATTGAAGAGCAGGAGCACAAGGCCTCGGCATGGCAGCATTCCCTATGTGCCAGCCCCAAGCTAAGCTCTTTCTGTACACATCACATTTGACCGTCAGCCTTCACGAGGAAGGAACCGTCATCCCCACTTTGCAGGTGAGGAAGGTAGGAATGGCAGCTGGTAAAGAAGCAGGGAGAAAGCCCAAGGTGACCTGTGGAGCTGGGATCAGAGAGAAGCCCAAGTGAAAAACTCAGGACAGCTCACGCCAGCCCTGCCCGAACAGCTCCGTCCAGAGACTGGCCTTTGCACGCTCTAAAAGCAGGGGACTTGGGTCCTTCCTGTTGGGGGTCTTGTCCTATGTATTTACCTGGGAGCCACCTGGCCTAGTGAGGATGAGGATGAGAACTAAGAAGGCAGCCAGTCGCCTTGAGTTTGAACCTCCTCAGCTCTTTTCCAAGCCAGCAACATCCAGGAGTTGGTTTGTTCCTGATTGTCTCCCCACCCCAGCGATACAAGGCCTCCTCTACCTCACCAGCTACCACCCTTGCTCCTCTCTGCTCCACCTGAACCCTCTTGACGCAAAGTCTGCTTTTCGTCCCTATTTTCTGAAGTTGATTATTAAGGCCTCTGTTGAATCCATAGCCACCATGGGTGGAGTGGACAATTGAGAGAAAGGTACTTTGTGGGCAGGGGACAGAGGGAGGGATGTTCGGTCTGTCACCTGTTTCCGGCTGTATGTGTAGGGATCCAAGGTCATGGACGAGCCCCGGATGCCAATCTGCACTACGTGCTTACAGTCCAAGAGTCCCTCATCCACGCATCGGCGGAAGGGTGTCCCATGATAGATCTTCTCTCCGAGGGCCTTGTCGGCCGTGTCCATGTGAGCATCCACGTGCAGCAGCCCCACAGGGCCATGCCTGATGACAACAGGGCAGCTCAGGGGCCAGGCTTCCTCATGGGGCCTGAGCACAGCCACCCTCCAATCCACCAAAACCTGATGACAGTTCATAGCTAAGGAGGGGAGATCTGGCATCAGTTACTGGCCTTGTGACTGGTTTCTGTCTTCGAATGACTTCTTATCTCAGAACAATAAACTCAGAGAAGTTAGGCCCAAAATAGACATGTGCTTTAGCTGCCACCCACTACCTATCACCCAAGATTTTCTTCACTTAGAGATGGAGAGAGCCAGGAGGATGGCAATGAAGGATAAACTCAGCTGAACTAATCAGAGCCACCCTTTCTCCGGCTGTGGCACCAAGAAGCTACTTCAACCCAGCTCTCTCGCCATAATCTCCATCAATGCTGCTGGCCACCCAAAAGAAACATACGATCCAAAACCATGCTAGGCAAACAGAGCTTCAAAAAAAGACTTGTACCCACTCACCCCAAATTAGAATTCTGCCTACACGTCTTTCCAATCTATGAATTCTGGAGCTGCTGCCGCCTTGGCCCATCTGTCTCTTTCCCAAACTAATTAACCAAACTTAGTCAATCCCTGGTTAGAGTTCCACTACTAAAAAAGCCAGCTTCTCATTGTGGGGGGAAAGGGGCCCATACAGGAAAAATGAGAGCCTCTCCTCAGTAAGTAGCATCATTGTGCCTGTCGGTATTTGCGTTTGGCCTTTGAGCAAAACAGAAACAAGCTAACTGGGGTTGTGTGTTTCACTAGGGGCTCATCTTCCCTCAGCAGAGGCAAATGCCGAGCGTGCATACCACAGCAGATCTAGGGCAAGGGTGGGGGGTGGGGTGCAGAAGTGTTAATAATAAATTGTCTTGGCTGGAAGCTGGTGACTGACAGAGACACCTGGAGCCCGACCTTAGTTTTGACCAACAGAAGCAACTCAGTTGGTAATGCCTGTCATCCCCAACGACCTGAGCCAGCAGAGGTCACCTGATGCCACCTAGCAGCAAACAACTTAGCTCCCTAGCTCCGGAATTTTGAAACCTTGCTTAGGCCCAGACATTTGAGACTCACTTTTCTGCCATGGCTTGCAATATAGGGTAGGTAATTGTGTGATCTCCACCTGCACAGAGAAAAAAGAAGACATCTGGAAAGTGGATGAGATTAGAGGGCCGTGTATTACACAGAGCGATCTTCAGATGGCCCGATTCTGCCACCCTTTCGATTAGGTGAAGAACTATAAACCCAGCTAAAATAAGATCTTATTCAGTGGTGGGGAAATGGCCACCAGATGTTTGAAATTACATTGTCATTTAAAAGAGGAAATTAAATTAACAGCCCACAGGTAAAATGCCTCAAACAGTGTTGTCAATAGAACATTCTGCAATAATAGATATGTTCTATAAATGTACTGGCCAATATGGCGGCCATTAGCCATGTGCTATTAAAATGTGGTTCATGCAACTGAGGAACTAAATTTTTTATTTAAATCAATAATTATTAATAATTATTTAAATGATAAGTAATTTTTAATTAATTTTAAATAGCCACATGCAGTTAGTGGCTACCCTATTGAACAGCACAGCCTAGAAAAGTCTTGCTATTGACAACCGTTAATAACAATAATAGCTAACATTCATTAAAGCTCAAAATATGCCGAGCACAATGCTGGGTATTTTGTATGTACTTCCATTATATGTTCCTCACACAATATAACATGGTAGTTGTTGTTGTTATTAATATTCCCATTTTACAGATGAGGACACGAAGCATAAGTAGCTTGTGAAAGGTGGAGCTGAAGGTTCAAACCATGCCTTCAAGAAACCACTTCTGACCACCATGCTCTTCAAGCTAGGCCCTCTACTTTGGAAAAAAATAAATTCAATATGTAGAAAAAAAGTCTGTATCATTTTAACTGTTTGTGAACCGGAAGAGAAAGAAATGCAGTGAGAGGGGCTGGGGGGGGGTGGGCGCTCGGAGGGAAAGCCACCTGATAGGTTGCTCTAGACCATGAGGAAGGAACTGCCTGTGTAGGTCTCCTCTCAAAGTCATTCAGACAATGTCCTTGAAACAGTTCGAAAGTCACACTGAGCCCCTTTCGGCAGCCTTCCCCAGGCCTGGGGTCAAGGGCTGTGACAAAGGTGAGGAGGAGGAGGCACTTGCATGATGCAAATTTAAGGGATGCCAAAATTTTTAAAAACTCAAAATCAATACCAAAAAAAAAGTCCATGATCAATTTTAAAGAAAGATAGGACCGGTAACTATGTTCTGAGCCAAATCGGAACCTGAGACAAAAGGGGAAAATCAGTAATAGTTACTGTTGCCTTTCTCCACACCCTTTACACTTTACACGGAGGCAAATGCCTCACTCTAGTCCATCCCTGTCAGTCATACTAGTCCAACATTTAAATATCCTCTCCCCAAGGGTTAAAATACATGAATTAATAATGTTCTCTATCCTTCTGTCTCCACGGTCACAGTGGCTTGCCCTGGAGAAGTAGCTGTACTCTGGCCCAGCATTACTAAACCCCGAGGGCAGAGATCTGCCCTTGCCCTTGCAGGTGCCATTACCCAAGGTCAGAGGAATACAGCCAGCAGCTACGATTTTCTGATAGGCCTCTCGAATGAGGCGGCAGCTGTCCTGAAGGTTGTAAAGATTGATGTTGACGTCGCCTAGGTCTGCAACCATAAGGGACTGGAAGGGGAGGGCTCCCGTGCTAGGGTTAGCTGTCCGAAGCATCACTGATTCTTCCCGGATCCGTCGGGGTCCAAATCTGGAAGGAGAAGAACCATCCTATGAGCCGTCACTAAAGGCTTAGAGGTCTTGTCTAGGC
Organism: Eidolon dupreanum; assembly: GCA_028627145.1. Lineage (NCBI taxonomy): Eukaryota > Metazoa > Chordata > Mammalia > Chiroptera > Pteropodidae > Eidolon > Eidolon dupreanum. Next base: position 6,231,007 of record CM053502.1, read on the forward strand.
AGGGCTTCTCAGCCCCTCCATTGGTGACATTTGGGGCTGGATGTCATGGCGAGCCATCCTGTGCACTATAGGATGTTTAGCATCATCCCTGGTCTGTCCCCATTAGATGCCAGTAGTACCCCTTCCCCCAGGTTATGACAACCAAAAATGCCAGACACTACCAAATGTCCCCTGGGGGCAAAATAACCCTGGTTGAGAACCACTGATCCAGGCTACCCATAGAAGAGATTAAAGGCACAGATCTAAGAGCCCCGCCCCACATCGCCAGTTTACTAAGTGGCCTCAGGTAATCTCTTAATCTCCTTGAGCCTCAACTTCCTAATCTGTAAAATAATAATGACATTTAACTTACCCTGTAGTAAGAATTAAGTGAGGTCATTCATGCAAAGTGCCTTGTGCTTAGTGGACATTTAATAAATGGTGGCATTTATCATTCAAACCAGTAGTCGGATGTAATGTCGCTGAGCCGAATCAGGAATAGCTGAAGCTCAACAATTAGGAAAATGAACTTTACTTCCTCCGACTTGATCTTAGGGAAATTGCCTTAATTGAGCAATTCTTGAGTCAGGTGACATCTAGAGGTTTGGGGGAGGGGTGGCCAGCTTTCTTCTGCTCTCAAATGTCATGTCCCCTGCCACTGTAAACTGAGGGTCCTCCCAGCCACAATCCCAGCAAGGACTGGGGATCAGGGATTGAAGAAGGCTCAGGCAGCGGACCCCCTTTCATTACCAATGGTTGAGCCCTCAGGGTTGCTTAATGAAGAGTGATGCGAATCAGTTCTCACGCAAATGACGGGGTGGGGGGCGCTTTGGAGCCAGGCATGAGCTTCCAACCCCACCTCGGATGAGCAAGGTGCCTGTTGGTGTGTCTTCCGTGCCAGGTGGCATTCAGGCTATCCAGCCACGTGTCCCTGAGTCCTTCAGGCCTTACCTCGCCCCAGGCCGGTTAGAAGTCCCAATGTCCAGGGGCACCCCGACAAAGGCAGCGTCCAGCCCCTCAGGGGAGCTCTGCACGGGCAGCCGCATCATGGAGCAGATGCCCACGGGCCGGGCCACAAACTCGGAGCTGGGGGGCTGGTTCCGGGAGGCGTCGGAGACCCTACGGCTGGAGCTGCGGCAGTTGTCGCAGAGCCCGGGGACAGAATGCGCGCCCCCACGGGCCCCTGGGCCCCGGGCGCAGCGGGACGCCAGCAGCCGCAGCATGATTCCTGCCCTCCAGCCTGCGCGACCTCGTTGGTCCCCGCGGCAGCCAGGGCACATGTGCCAGAGCCCAAGCAGCCCCGGGCTCAAAGGGCAGGAGTGTCCCGGGAATCAAGGGCAGGGGAGGGGCCCCAGGGACGCAGCCGCTCTCTGCCTACACCTCCTTGTGGACTTTGGTCTCTGGCTTCTTTGGTTAATAGAACCAGGCCCAGAGTTCCCCACTTGCGCCCACCGCACTGTCCAGGTGTGTCTGCACCCCGCCCTCCTCCGCCCCCCAAAAAAACCCTGCCCCGCCCCCCACAAGGCCCTTGGCAGCTCCTTCTCCTATTCAGGGTAATATTTTTTTAATCCAAAAGATTTAAAGGGAAAAGACCTTTCACTAAGCGAGAGAAATTACAAATGCATTTTAAAAAAATAACATTATCAAGAAATGTCTGGGTGGGATTCTCAGGAAGCAGAGTCTTTCTAAATAACCTTTCTCAAAATGGACTTGGAGGAGAGTCCACTGACCCGCATCCTCTTTATTTTTAAGGGGAAAAAGATGTGATTTGTAATGAAGTTATGTTAGCCACTTGATGGTATTATATATTTTTTCATCTCTAGAAGTTGAGATGGAATGGAAAAGGCCCAAGTTCGCATTAAATTGAAACCTTTACAAGAAAGTCACACGTTAAATCTACGCCACCCCAGCCTCCACCCTGCAGGGCAGGGAAAGGTCACCTAGTGGTCAGTAACGGTGTTCAGTGTCGGAAAGGGGCTGCGGAGGACCTGAGTTCCCACCATTTTCAGAAACAAATATAACAATCTCTCAGTTATTCTCTTAACACCTCGATGCCCAAATTCTACCATTATTTCTTTCATATTGCTTGTCCTGACTGTATCATTTCGTTACTTCTGGTTTTTCTTTTATTCTCACAAATATCTGAGTGCCTACTGTGCCAGGCACCAGGTGACAAATCTTCATCCTCTCTCCATCATTCGCTGCCACTACTGAGAAGTCCCTTCCGTTGCCCTTTCCTCAGGTGGCCTCTTTGACCAGGTGTGACTCTGCTGTCCTTTCGTCTCTCCAGAGGCTCCTTCTCTGATGGCAGTCTCTTTCAAGATCAAGGTGATAGTTTTCACCTATAGGCAGATAATTCACAAACCAAATCTCGGCCCTGGGCTCTGGTCCTGTTTGCTAACTCCCCACCTGGATGTTCTGACAGCACCTCAGGTGGGCTGCAGGTTCAGCCAGCAACTCGTCACCTCCCTCTTGGATCCTGCGCTCCTGCTCCATCTTTTGGTAAGTCCTGAGGGCTCCTTGCATACAAGCCCTCCACCCCGTTCCCCCGCCGCTACCCTGGTTTAAGCCTTCCCAGCTCTAACTTTCGCTGCTAGCATCACATAGACTTCTGTGCCAGGTAACACTTCCTGAAGCCACATCTTCTAATCATATTTCCCATTACGCATCTTCATGTACTTGTCCCTCCAGCCATTGTCCACTTCCCACATCCCCAGTCTCTTGCCTCCTAAACTTTGCTCATGCCACATCCTCTGCCTGGAACGCACTCTCCCCAGTTCCTGTCTCTACAGGTCCAATGTGTCAGCTGAAGCCCGTGCTCAAATTACTTTCTCTGAAACTCTCTTAAAACCTTAACAATTTTCTACCTGGGATAAGTATGGGATCTGGAATCAGAAAAGAGTTAAATCAGTGTAACTCACTCACTGATGGCAGGAAAGAGAAGTCATCTCCATTCCTGCCCGTCTAGGTCTAGCTCGAAGGAGCCCTCCACTAATCACAACATCTTTTTGAAGTGTCATGTACGATCTTACAAATTTGTGCAGTTTTCATTTCCCTTCATAACACATCCCTATTTTAGCATAAAAAGGTATTATTGACCGCTTAAATTTTCCCCAAAAACCTTCAAGTGAAACTGTCACTCCAGTAATGTATGTTGAACCCAGCTCACCAATGTGTACATCCCTGAGGGACCCAGCTGGGGAAGTGTGGCCTTACTGGGGCAACTCACCCTCTGAACCTATTTCCTACTGTGTAAATGGGGTGATAGTCCTTACTGGTTGTTCTTATGAGAATTAAATGGCATCCACTGGGAAAGTGCACTGTAATCCACACATTATTAATAATAGGGAGTATTGTCTTTGTTTTATTTCCTCTGCAGAGTGTCCCAACCAGTGGTCATAGCACACTGGTGTTTTGAAGTTGGGTTACAGGTGGGACACAACCTAAAGATCCTTTGGGGCCACCAACTAGGCCAGTCACCTCTGGGTGATCTGAGAACATGATCCAAGCAGAGCAGAGTCTGACATCCTGCCCTGCGGTCCCCATGAGTAGGCAGTAGGATCAGTGGCATTTGCTGATTGCCATGTGTTCCCACCCGGATATCCACTTCGGAGGCCAGCTGCAGTGTGCACTGCTGCATGTCACAGATGAGGGCCTAGGGCCCCACTAGAGGAGATGGGTTCCAGGGGCCCAGGAGGAAGAGCAACCACCCAAGGTGCAGCTGGTCAGGGGCAAAGGGACAAGGAGACTGGGTTGGCGGGGGGAGGGAGGGTGGTTCTGGTCAGAGTAGTCCCAGGTGGCTGGCACAATTACATCTTCACATAGTATCAGACATTTCTGTTCATTTTTGGCTGGTGTCCAAGCAGTGTCCAAGCTAACTTCAGGGCGACTGCTTTAACAATGTTTCTGGACAGGGTGATATTAAAAATATTTAACATCTGAGATGGCACAGACATTGACTAATCAGGACGGATGCCAGCTAGATACAAACAGTGAGTTCCAGTTCATACCAAGGAGATACCAACCCTGAAGGAACATGCTTTAAATCAGAACTCTGTCATTACGTAAAAATGCTTGACATGGAAGTTTGATTGGATTCAAAATCCATTCGTGTTATCACAAGACATTTCAATTGTATACTTGTTAATGAAAGAAAAGTAAGACATTTCTTTAAATGCTTTTATAAATTTTTTAATGTTAAAATTTTTAAATCTTTATTACCTATTTGAGTTTCTAACTATTCATGGCTATGAAGACCTCAAAGAGATCCTCCTTAAAAAGTCCTGGTCATTATTACATATAGCCATTTCAAGCATAAAACCTGATATTAAAAAGTTATAATCACAGAATAAAACTAAAATTTTGAAAATATGTGGAAATTTCATATAAGCTCAACATTTAATGTTGTCTGTAACACTTTCGTTTTATCTTTCAAATCATAATTATACAATATGTAGAAAATGTCATTAAAATTTTTACCAAAACACGTACAGATGCCCCTAAATCTGTGCTCCTCTCACCCCTAGTTTCATCTCAGTGGGACACACAAACTGTATCATTTTCTGCATGTACCATAACAGAATAAAGGGTCCAAAGCACTGTTCTAATAAACTGTACAAGTTCCAATATCTGCTTTGTCCTTTAAGCCAGCCTCTGCGTGCAGTGCCTGGTAAAAAACAAGTAATGTGACAAATGTTTGGTGAGCACATGAATGATTGGACAGATCTTCTGGAAGCAGTAAGAAGCAGCTCTGGGGAGATTACTATTTCAACCAAAAAAACTGTGACAGCCAAAGAGGATGATGAAGACATCATATACATTTCAGCTGTCTCTCTGTGTGGGTTCTCTTTGGCCTAGAGCATAATGCAGGGGCCCCACAGAAGGTGACACTTTGAACGTGTCTGCGCTTGCACAGGCTCAGGAACGATCTTGCAGCAGCTCCAGCCTCTCTGAGACACCTGACATTTGCTTTTACCGTCCTTGTTTCCCTGGCCCCAAAGAAATTTACATATATTTTTAGCATGTTCAGAACACCTGTATCAAAGTTTGTCTAAATCACTCTTCTACTTATTTTACTCATCAATTTACACACTCAGCAATGCCTTGGAATACTTTACACATTTACGTGGAGTTATCTCCAATCCTAGCATTGTTTTTAATACAGAAAATAAGAATATGTACTATTTAACATGAGATTGGTTGTTTCGTCTCTCTATTCAGCTCATCGAAAGGATGGATACCTTCCTCCCCAGCTGATTAATTCGCCCGCTTTTAGCCAGACACCAAGTAATTGCCCTCTGGGTCTCTCTCTAGTCCAAAATGAGAAAGGAAATTGAGAGCGTGAGTTTATCTAAGGAAAGACCCACCCAGTGAAGTTTAAAGAATATCACTGTTAAGCAATTTCAAAGTCAAGGCAGGAGAGGGTACCAAAAACTTGTTTGACCAGCTAACAAAGAGAATTCAAGAAACAGAGAGCTCTCCTTCAATCATCCATCAGGTGGCACGCAGTTTAGGGATTAGTCAGTCCGATTTCATCCTGAGATCACAACAATTTTATTATAAAATAGGCTATCTTTATAACATTTATAAGGTTATAATGTAACCTTTGCACCATTTATTTTTTTCTTGAAGGAAATGTTCAGATTTTTGCAAGCCCCAACCAGTGTCCTACACGTTTCTTTGAAGTGGGATGCCTCTTTGCCCCTCTAAGGAAGTGAACTGCTTCCGAGTAGTTCTTCATCTGCAGGGTGGTGACTGGAGGAGCTAACCTCTCTCGACTTCCTGGGGATGACGTACAGCTGAAAGTACACCAACAACCTGGTCCCCAGAGAGAAAGGCATTAGGCAAACACAAGGGCTTATTATTAATTATAAACTACATACTCTGGGTAAATAGAGCTGACTCAAGTTATTAGTAAAGCTGAATAAGTGAAGTCAATAATTGATGACTAAAGGGACTGTAGCTTAAAACCGAGGTTCTAAAGTGACACAAAGCTATTGGACACATGGAAAATGCTGTTTAGACAGGTCCATCTATAAGCCAACTCATGCTTGGCAGTTGAAACCAGGAGAACATCATTACACATTTGAAAGGTAAGAATGGACGCTCCAAGTACAGCTAGAGCTCTCAGATAAAACAGGTCTGAGACAATGTTTCCTGTAGAATAATAAAATCAGTGGTACAACAAAGTATTTGTTGTTTTAATAATGTGCTTTTACATCCTGATTTCCTTCTGAATTCAACATAATATATATATATATATATCTCATATCTCATTTGTCCTTCTAATTATCCTATAAAATAAAGAATATATGGTATTTACATTTGATAAAGAAACTGAAGTGCCAAGCCAGTGATGTCACTGTACATTGCATGACAACTTCCTCCCCAGCATCCAGAATTGGAGATGGTCTTACCTGTCAGAGGTTTCAGTCAGACTGGTTGGGAAGGAGGGAGTGTCATTTATTGCATAGCTAAGAGGATAAAAGGATACCCCTGTATTGACATAATTCCCATAGCTGCTCTCAAAAATACTTCAGAGCTCCACTTTTGACACTGAAGTTTCAGATCCAGGCTCCAAATATTCACTTCATTACTCAAACCCGGTTTCTGGAATGATAGCCAGCAGCTAAGTAATTTGTCCCGGCTCAGTGTTCAGAGAACAGAACTAGAATTCAGGCTTTCTGATTTCTAATCTAACTTCCTGTCCACGGCCTTGTGGATGGGTCAAATAGACCCCTTTTCCTTTGGTATCGCCAATTTTTAATCTTCCTTTTAAGATCTTTAATTTTTTCTGACTACAAAAGTAACACGTGTGTGTTAGACAAAGTCAAAGTCCACTGTAGTCTATCTATACCTATCAAATCAAGGTTATATTTCATAGTATATAAGGTTTTTGAAAAAAATCGAAGCTTGGGTTAGCCTATATAAAGTGGTTGGCAACTTCTTTTCACCTTAAAATGTCTTGCAAATCTTTAAGATAAGCTTTTTTTAAAAATCTGGTTTACTTAGGTGTCATTTATATACCACAAAAATTTTTTTCTATTTATCTTTTATTTAATTAATTAATTTATTTTTTTAAATTTATTGGGGTAACATTGGTTAATACAATTATATAATTTTTGGGTGTACATTGTAATTTGACATCTATACATTCTATTATATACCACAAAATTTACCTATTTTAAGTGTACAATTCAGTGATTTTTTTTGTAACCCTGTACAACCATCACCATAACCCAGTTTTAGAGCGTTTCCATCATCTCCAAAAGTCCCCTCGTTCCTGTAAACAAGCTTTTTTTTTTAAAGGGTGCATTTTTGTGGATAATTATAATCATGAATAACAAGTTCCAGAAATTTCCATTTTGCCTAGCTTTCATTTGCTACTGGCAGACAAGAAGAAAATTACAAAAGCCCATCAACAAATGTTGGAAGAAAACACCATAAGCTGATCGACAGCTGTTTGCTCAAAATAGTGTATTCATCCACTCCAGCTTTGGTGTCAGCCAAGTGCCAGGCTGTTTATTGGTTAAGACTGTAAGGATATACAGATAAGATAATAGCTATCTTCTCTAGGAGTAAACTGGATTTTAATATCAAGTTCAATAGTATGTAAACCTAAGTTAGTTTCAATATTCAACGGTTTTGAGTGGTAAGTGTTCCAGACAGGTGTGGTATTTTGACTTCTGCCTCTACAAGTCAAGATAAACAGGGACCAGATTTACTTTCCCACTAAAACAACCAAAAGAGGGACAAAAAATATGAAAAGAATTGGTTTTCAATACAGTGACATCGGACCATCAAGGACAGTGATCCCTGAGAAAAGAACAACAAACCAGGTGAGCCCTATTACTGCCTTGGTTTACTGCCATGAGTTTCCAGGCTGCAGTGCAGGGAAGGAAACTGAGGCAGGGAAAGAAACTGAGTGGAGTCTCTGAGTTGAGGAGACAGCTGAGAGTCCAGGGAGACCAAGGCAGCTGGAGTTCACAGGATAGAGTATCAGACAGAAGAGAGTGGTACAAGGAGAGAGAGGACCCCAGAGACCTGTAGTGGATCCCCTTCCTGTATTCAGCAAAGTATTGCTTAACATGTGTATAAGAAAACTACCGAGGCTGGGGAAAGAACCACCTGAAAGGATTAGAGTAGACGATGCTTGATGCACACACACATTGGGCTGGAAATAGAGTCTATTCTCATTGCCAGATTAGAAAATCTCATAATTTGTGGAACACTGGGAATAGTACTCGTGGAGGTCTTGCCTCAGGGAGAATAATCAGCCCTAGAATTGGCAATGCTCTGGTCCTAACAAATCTTAAGAGCAAGACCCAAAAGAATCAAACTATTTACAAGTAACTTAACTGCATCCCAGAACACACTCAAGATTTACGGGAATACAAAAACATCCAGCACTAAACAAAGTAAAATTCACAAGATCTGGCATACAATCGAAACTTACCAGGCATACAAAGAGACAGGACAACGTGACCCATAATAAGATAGGTCAGTAAGAACTAACTCAGAAATGACACAAATGTTAGAATTAGCAGCAAAGACGTTAAAACTGATATTGTAACTATGTTACATATGTTCAAAATGTTAAGTAGAGTTATGGGAAATACAAAAAAGATTATAACTGAACGTTTAGATGTGAAACTACAATTTGAGGGGGGAATAATTATCTCCTTTATTTTGGATATGACCACTTTATATGTGCGACATAAAGCAGCAAGATTTTTTTTCTAACAAATATGTCGTGCTAGCAATTTATAATGAGTGCACAACCAACCAAATCACTGCTTTCATTTTTTAGGCATGAACTGAAGTCTCTCTCACCTGGTGCAGCTAATTGCTTAAACTTAACTATGGACTCTGCATTTCATTTTGTTAGTTCTGACCCATTACTCTAACCTGTCTAGATCTCTTTTAATCTTGTTCCTGTCAGCTGAATTATTAGTGCTATCTCCTGACGCCATGTCAACTGAACACTTGACAAACCTGCTCTTCTGACTTCATCCAAGTTGCCACTAAAAATGCTGAACGAAGCAGAGAGCTTTAGCACAATCTAGATAGGCCTCCTCCAACTGAACATGGCACCTTTAGTCTTCACGCTTTGGAAAACTACAATTCTGAGATTAAAATCATACTGGAGAGGATTAGTGGTAGATTAAACATTGCTCCCTAAAAGATTAGTAAACTTTAAGACATAGCAATAGAACATCTAAAATTAATGAGAAAAAAAAAGTTTTTTAAAAGGACAGCATATCATTGAGTTATGGGACAACTTTAAGCAGCTTAATAAATGTGTACTTGGAGACCTCAAAGGAGAGAGGTAGACAGAAATGTATTTGAAGAAAGATTGGCCAAAATTTTTCCAAATTTAATGAAAACAAAATCCATACATCCAGGCAGCTCATTGAACCCCAAGTTCAAGAAATATTAAGAAAACCACAATACTATACCCAACTCAAAGAGCCTACTTGGGACATTCAAATCTCTCATTAATGAAAATACAATGATTTCATTAATTTTTACATATATAAATCCCATCAATTTCTATAAATCATTGTGCTGGATTCCTGGATATCTAATTTTTCATACATTGTTTAAAATTTCTTCTCTTATAAATAGAGCATAAATTGACAGTTTTTACTGCTTAGTCTCTGTGTTCAGAATGGCACGTCTGTTCTTACTGAAGAAACTTTTAAAAGAAACAGACTGGAGATGCTTGGTGTGTCAGTGGGAGTCAGCTCCGGATCAGTGGGTCCTCTGAATTAAGTACGTCCTTCAATGTCAGAAAAAAATGCACGTTCTCTATTTAAAGCCATTTAACAACAGAAGGTTGATAGTTTTAAGTCCATTATTTCAAATACTGTGAATTCTCAGATGATCAAACAAAATAATCCAAAATGAGTCCTGAACAGAAATTCTATGTGGACTACCTGCTATTCGCTCTTTGTCATTTCCATCCAATGACTTTTCCTTCACATGTAACTGAAAGTTCACAGATGTTAAAAATTGCTGTTTTGGCAAAACATGGAAAGGAGGCAGTTGGTCATTTAATAGGAATAGCAATCACCTAGGGCTATTACTATTCCATGAATGCATCAGGCTAACAACATCATGTGCACCTGGGAGCTTGTTGGCTATGCAGGAACTCTCAGGCCCTGCTCCAGACCTAAAAATTCTTAAAATGCATTTTAACAAGATCCTCAAGTGATTGCTCTATACACATTCAAGCTTGAGCAGCACCGATGTCTGGGAAATAATTTCTCTGATGTTTCCTTATGCATGAAAAAAAGGGTAGTGAAACCTGCTTACCTTATTTCACATAGCTGATGAACAGAATTAAATAAGTGAAATGCAATCCAAATATAAACAGTGAACTACATACAAGTCCCAGGTACACAGCAAGTTTTTCTGGATTGAAAATGCTGAACTGCAAAAGATTGTCACTGTTATTAGAAATCCCAAAGCCAAGCCCTTTTAAAAAATAGTCAAATTTATAAACTTTAGGAGGAAAAATGTATTTGACTCTTTTTACTTCTCGGAATAGTTTTTGTTTGTTTGTTTGTTTGTTTTTAAATTTAAATCTGTTATCCTTCAGTTTACTATTCAAGACACAAACGTTTCAGGAAAGAAGCATACTACACAGAGTCCTTTTGTCCATTTCCCTTCTCTGGCCAAAGCGACAAGCCCAAATCTTGACGTAAGCCGCAAGGAAGCTACGCCTGGGACTTCTACCAGGCACTAATTTCTCTCCCTGCCACCGCTTCAGTCACACCTTTGCCCGAACTACAGTCTGAGCCGGTTCTGTCGAGCTGAGGTGACCAAGGTAGGGAACTCCTAAATGGACCAGGCTAACCAGCGCGGCCCTGCGGCACCCCAGCCACCAAGTCGTCCCGGAGGAACAGGAGCCTGCCCGGACGCCGGAGTCCAAGCCTCGAAGTCGCAAAGGGGTGGAGGCTGCCACCAGGGCTTCCGCCACAGAAAAAGCAGCAGCCTCTAAAAGCCCTGGGAGGCACTGGCACATCCCACAGCATGGGCTGGCTCTGAAGTTTACACCGCTACCTTCAGGGATAGAAAGAGGCCGAAGCCCAGCCGGACCGGAGTCGCCTAGCAACCAGGAGCCCAAAGCGCGGACGCCAGGCATTGGCCGGCTGCGTCACGTGATCATGCGTCACTGCCCACTGGGAGATTACACCGTAGGCACGTGATGCGGCGCACGCGCGTTTTCACAAGGTCCTCAGACACCTGTCGGACCGAGGAGTGCTTTATGGGGCTTCTGCCCTGACCCCGCAGGAGGTTTTGGCGTTGGCTGGCGTGACCAAAGAGAGATGAAACGGGCAGCTGAGACCTTTCTGTCTCGGCTGTAGTGAACCTATAAAATGATGCTAAATTGTGTTCGTGAGGCTAATTAGTCGTGCAGGAGCATTTCCTGAGAGTAAGACTCGTCATGTGCCGAAATCTACCTCCCGGAACAAAGTTCTGACCGACTGGTTCAACACCAGCAAATTAGGATGACAGAAAGAGTCGTGACAAATAAAGCGTGGAAATTAGGGATATTAAGGACCTTGAGTTAGGCAGTATATTCAGCGCTGGCTTGAAGAGAGATACTGCATTTGGGGTAACTAGTTATTTGGGGGGATGTAGGGGGACGGTCTTGCTGAAGTAGTTATTGGAAAGGTAGAACTTCCATTGAGAACTAATTCAGCTTCTCATGAGTGAGGGGACAGAGCCTAGTCATCTACATATCAGTTCATGAAATCTAGGTCCCAGTGTCACATCAGGATGTGTGTGGACCCCGAAAACATCCAAGAAAACATCAAGTATGAAAGATTTGAGATAACTGAGATGGCCTAGCTCTCCTTTTTTAAAATTGCCCAGGAGGTTGTTGGCCATACCATCCTTTCATTCTAATCAATTTCCCTCTAGAAAGCAGAGGAGTTTAAAGTACTATGTATACTATAAAGTATTGGTGTTACCTTGTACCCATCCTTGATTCCTTTCTTTCACACCCCATATCCTAGTGGCTCTACCTTCAAAATAAGTTCAGAATCTGACCACTTCTCACTGCTGCACAGCTGCCACCCCAGTCACAACCCCCATGATCTTCCACCTACGTTATTGCAATCACCATTTAACTAGTCCACTCTCACCTTCTTCTACAACTCAGCCATATAGATCTTTTAATATGTATGTCCCAACATGTCCCTTCTCTGCTCAATACCCTCTAGTGGCTTCCTATTTCAGCCAGTAAAAGCCAAGGTCCTTATAATCACTTTTCACTTAATCTAGTCCTGTGGGCTCCTATCCACTCTCATTCATTGATTGCCAGAAGTGCTATTCTTTATGCTATTTCTTAAACAGGGCAAGCATGCTTCATATTTAGGTCTTTGCACCTGACACTACCCGTGCTAAGTATTCTCCTCTGATGTCCACATGACTTACTCCTTCATTCATCTGCTCAGATATCACCTTATAAGACAGACTTTCCCTGACCACCCTGTGTAAAGTAGCAACCACTGCATACCCCAATTCCCCATCCCTCTTATCAGCACTCCCTATCCACTGCTTGCTTCTCCCACCCCCATAGGATTTATCAACGCCTGATATATTTTATACATTCTTTGTCTACCACATCCTACTAGAACGTAAACTCCATGTGGCTAGGCCCTTTGTCCTATTGCCTGCTGTACCACTGGTACCTAGAACAATGTCTGGCATGCAGTAGATGTTGATGATTGTGTTTTGATGAAATGAATAGTCCATGCCCAATATTGTTCTATTGCTGATTATGGTGAGTGGAACAAAGTTGTTCCAAGTGGCTAAAAGACTTTGACCATATCCACAATATTATAACGATTTGGACATTGGCAGGGTCCACTCTCAGAATGCTTTGCACCCACTTTATATCTTAAAAGCTGACTCTATACTCTTCGCCATGACTGAGATTCTTCCACACTGTGATGTGGAATTCCAAGAAGAAAGATATTCAATTTTTCCATGGAAGACCAGGAGTTTCTTGAAGCGAAAGAATAGAAAAGAGCAACTTAATTACCAAGGTGGATGTTTAACAGGTATATATCAAGGATAGATCAATAAATCCCTGCTCAGATGTCAACAAGTAGGTGAAGTAGGCTTGTGTCAATCCAGAAGTTTCTTGGGAAATTTTACCTTCCTCCTCAAGTTCCCTTAGTCCTAGAAATCTGTAGCTGATGATTAATCCTTTAACCCCTATTAAAATGCAAATACCCTAAGAAAGATAATATTGAGTTCAGCAGTCATTAGTACCTTAGTGTGAAGTAGTACAGATCCTTTCTTGGGAGCAGGTTTTGAAAAGGCAAGGAAGAAAAGTAAGAGCACATGAGAACTAAGAAAAACAGGTGGAGAGAAAGTTCTGGAGCTAAGGAAGAAGCATAAAGTTTAGCTTGCCAAGGAAAAACTTTGGCCTATTTTGTAGTTTCACCCAGGTCGGACCCTGGTAATCAAAGTACATCAGGTCCTCAAAGAACATCGTTTTGTTATAATATTGATGAGAAAAAAAATTTGATCCCTGCCTGGGGCCACTGTCTGTGTGGAGTTTGCACGTTCTCGCATGGCTGCATGCATTTTCTCTGGATACTCCAGTTTCCTCCCATATCCCAAAGATGTGCATGTGAGGTGAACTGGCACATCTAAATTGTCCCAATTCAAGTGAGTGTGGCTTGTGTGTGGGTGCACCCTGTCCAGGGTGGGATCTCGTCTTGCACCTGAGCTGTTCACTGCAGGCTCCAGCCACCCACGATCCTGAACTGGAATACGAGGGTTGGAAAATAATTATCTTACTTGTTTTTATTCATCTTTCTTAAATGTACGTATAGCTCACATTTATTTTAAGGTTTAATATTAGAAGTGTTTCAGGTCTTTAGTTAGATGTTGATGATGTTTTCGTGACCAGAAATATACCATAGGGACTTAACTCTTGTTTATATCAATAAGCCCATAGTAAAATTAGTTTCATTATATCTCATTTCAAGTCAGTTTCCAAGAAGCTATTGATGACATTAAGTGAGGACTTCCTGTACATAATGATCTCTACCTCCAAGTTTCTCAATAGGCAAATTATGGCTCTTAAAATTATAGCTATAATTACCTGAAATGTTTTGATAATCCAATGGGTACAAGGTACATTGGAAATGAAGAGGAAGAACTGACCTAGAATATAATGGGACTAAAAAAAAACACTATCAGATTTTAGGAAAGATAAGCAGGAAAGGGAGGAGGTATTGCATTATACATATCCACACGATCCTAGCCTAAGAAATAAGAAACCGAATGAAAAGAGTTTTTGTGTTCAGGTAAAATGAGTCAGATGGAGCACTATCTGCTATCGGTTGATATGCCAGAAACAATAAGGTGTGATAGGCTTCTTTGAGCAACCAGGAATGGATGATGAGGGAAAAATTTGAAGAACTTATACATGCCTAATTAAAAAAGAAAAAACAGGTCACAAATATCAAACAAGTACCTTAGTGTTTTGAGGGATTTAGTTTTTATTACAGAAGTTTTTATAACCAACCAGGGTAGATCCCTTTACTGATTTGTTCTTTCTGGTAGAAAAGAATTAGGCAAGAACCTAGAGGTAGACAGATATTTTCCTCATAGTGGCCACGTGGTGACAACAAGGTTTTGGAACACAGCGAGGTGTCTTCATGAATAACGTGCAGGCAGGGCATTTGTGTTCTAGTTAAAGGCTGGAAATAGATATTTTCAATCATAAAATTCCAGTTTGGAGAAACTGCCACTCACTAGATGTATGAATTTGGGCAAGTTAATTAAAACCCCCATACCTCAGTTTCCTTATCCATGAAATGGGAATGAATACTAATAGTTTCTATCTCTGAGGTCTTTTAAAAGGATGAAATGAGGTCTTACATGTAGCGTTGTAAAATACTAGTTAAACTATGGACTTGAGTCATATTGCCTGGTTTGAATCCCAAAGCTGCCACTTATTACTTGTGTATCCTCGGTCACACTGCTATGCCTCAGTTTCTTCATCTGTAAAGTGGAGATAATACCTCATAGAATTTTTGTGAGGATTACATACAGTACATACAGTTTTGTGAGGATTACATACAGTACACATAACACGCTTAGAAGAGTATCTGGCACAAAGTGAACATTCAATGAATGTTAGCAATCCTTGGCAAGATTCTTGACACCTCGCAATGATCAATACATGGACTCATTCTTTTGGGTAGCCCTGCAGATCCAGGCCTTCTCTCAAGACCCACCCCACCCTATCCTGACTTAGAATTAAGTACTGGAAATGTCTCAAGCCATTTGCAGTCGCGAGTAATAGAGGTGCAAAGTCTATCTCAGGGTGATGAGAGAGAAGTTGGAGTCCACACTGTAAGCCAGATCCCAAGGCAACTGTGCAGAGTCAAAAAGGTGTGACGGCCGAGAGGAAAAGGGCCGGTTGGTGAAAACTGTGGGAATTCTCTGCTCCAGAAGTGATTCTCTTTAGAGAAGCAGGAGGGTAGGGAATGAGTAGTTTAGGAAGATTGGGCTAGTGAACAGAGTTGTTGGCAGAGTGCTCTGCCAACAGCTTGGTGGATCTTTGTGAGAGGGTGTGGTAGAAGACCCCCCTCCTTCCTAGAATTAGGATCTTAGGTCTAATTCCTGGTGCAATAGAGAGACAGAATAGACATTGGTTACTGGAATGTGTTAAATGTATATTGTTCCTTGAGTTTCCTTTCTCTTAACTCATTCTCCAAGTCCAGTCTATTGGTAAGTGCTATTGACTCTTTAGAATATCTCTCTAATCCACCTGATTCTCTGTCTCAACTGCTTCTTCTCTAGTCCAACATTTCTCTCATCTAGACTCCTGTTGTAGCCCCCTAAACATTTTCCTGTTACCCTTTTTGCCCTCAATAAAACCTATTCTACACTTAGCAGTCAGCATAAACTTTAAAATTTTTTTAAATAGGTTTATTGAGATATAAATTGAGATATAAATCACATTTCTCTGATGGCTAATGATTGGGCATCTTATCATGTAAGAAGAAAATATAAGATGATCACATCATAAGAAGAAAATACAAGATGAGAGATACTGTCATGGCCATCTTTGGAAAATAAAATGTTACACCTGAGCACTACTAGAAAGGAAATGTAACACAGAAAAATTAATCAATTCATTATTCCAACTTCAACTGAATCCTTGACACCACCTACATCATGGCAATCCTACATCATTTCTTTACTGAACTTGCTTCAACTTGGCAATGGTTATTTCAAATCTCTGCTGTAGTAGCCACCATGTATTTCTCACCTAACACCCATTTCCACTCCCCTTTCCACCTATCATATCTTTTTAAGAGGTGACAAAAGCTAAATACTTTCCTAGCCTTTCTTGCATTTATATGATAGTTCTGGCCAGTGAGATGTAAGCAGAAATGTACTGGGGCTCTTCTGGGCAAGCTCTTGCCTTGAACAAGAGAATGATGCATGGAGTAGAGGCAGCCAGTCATTCTGTGACCCTCAGGAAAAGGCTGAAAGATTGGCAGACATATTAGCTCTGATATCATTGAGTCGCTGAACCAATGCAGCTGTTGATCTCCAGGCTTCCTATCCTGTGAGAAAAATGAACCCTTACTTAAGCCTTGATATTTAGGCTTTCTTGAGCTGATATAACTACTTTTCTCAACCCCTGCCCCTTCTCTACTTTCTCTCTTTATTCTCCAAAGATTACCTTCCCTCCTCCTTCATAAAGAAAAGTCTTCAGATGGTTATTCTCTCACCTTCTTGCCACCACTCCTACCTTCTTACCTGCCTCCATAGCCATCCTGTTTCTCCTTCCCTTCCATTACAGTAGAAGAGGGGTCCCTACTCCATGGATGGGGAGTGGAGTAGATAGGTACATGCCAATCTTGTATCCATTTTATCTTCCTCTTCCAACTCATCCTCATGTTCTGGGCCTCTATCACTCATCAGCTATGTGACCTTAAGCCATTAAAGTAGCAAATATTTTATCCAGTGGATTCTAAGTCCAATAAAGACATTACACTAGGTGCTGGAGTATGCCAGGGCTAGGAAAGAGCCCAAGTAGAGCAAAAACTGTTTACAAGGCAGGAGAATCGAGCCTTGGAAGAAATAAAAGTCACAATGTGGCTGGGAGGGCAGAGTATAAGTAGGAAGGGCTCAGGAGGCAGGGCTGGAGAGAAAGGCAGGGGCCAGAGTGAGCGGGGTTCTATAAACTAGGCAGGGTAATGAACTTGGGTTTCACCCCAAAACATCAGGACAGGGAGTAAATTAATCTCTCTGAGCCTCAATCCCTACTTCGGAAAGTACGTTTCAGAACTATGCACTTAGATCTCAGTCTCCTGTCCTAGCTTTAGAGTTTCTTAAGAGCAAAGACCTGTATTTTAATGCATCTTTGTGTCCGCAAGGTAGGCGCTTAATAAATGCCTACTGGAGAAATAAATGACATTGTGGAATCCTCCACAGGCTTGTTATTAAACTAATCAGTCAATACATCTTTTCTCTTTTTGCTTTCCTCCCTCCTCTTCGCTCGCCCTTCCTCCTTCTCCCCTTCCAAGCCCGCCCCGTCCAATACTTTTCTGGATTCCCGCCTCCCTTCCCGGCCCCGCCCCTCTCCGCTGTGTCGCGAAGGCGGAGAGGTCAAGGCGGGCTTTACGGCAACCGCGTTACGGCGGGGCGGGGCGCTTGGCGGTAGCAGTGCGAGGCCGGAAGGCAGGCAGCAGACGGAATCGCAGGCGAGTGGCGGCGGCAGTGCTCGCTAGTGAGGGCGGGCGGGAGTGAGTTACTGAGCGTGTGTGAGGGAGGGAAGGAGCGAGCGGGCGAGCAAGCAGCCCACGCCGACCGCTCGCAGCACCAGCAAGGGCCCCCCACCCGCCGCCGCCACCCGCAGCCCTGCACCGAGGCCGGGCCGAGCCGAGCTGGGTCGGGCCCGGGCCATGCTGCTCACCGTGTACTGTGTGCGGAGGGACCTCTCCGAGGTGACCTTTTCCCTTCAGGTCGACGCCGACTTTGAGCTGCACAACTTCCGCGCGCTGTGCGAGCTGGAGTCAGGCATCCCCGCAGCCGAGAGCCAGGTACGCCGGGCTGGGAGCGGGGCCTCCCTCCGGAGCTAGCCCTCCCGCCTCGGGGCCTCACGCTCTCCCTTTGCTACTGGTGAAGAATTGGGGGTGGAGGGAGCAGGATGGCCATTCTCGCCCCCACATCCGGGAGGGAGCTGGAATCGGTAGCTGCCCCCACACACTCCGAGCTTGGGGTGGTGTAAGAGGGGAGGGAGCGGAGAAACTGATCGCAGACGGACCCACTGCAGCCTGAGGGGCGCGGGGACTGACCGCCCCACCTTCTGTCTCTTTGGCCCCTTTTCCCTTAACATGCCCAGTCTGGGATGTCTTTGTGGACCTAAGAAGAAGCCCTAGGTTTGCAGGAGTTCATACATCCTGCTTCCCCAACCAGAAATACCAGTTTGAATCACTGGAAGATGTTGATCTGCTTTTTTGGAGAGGGTTCCTGTTTAAGTAAACATAATTTACCTTTAAATGTACAGGTTTGTACTCTTAAGTGAAGGGAAAAGTTTGGGACCGGCACTACCTTGTTTTGAGGCCTTTGGAAATGCTTTTTTCCCTTTCCCCTACCACATTGGTTTCTGGTTAATTTTTTTTTGTTTTAAGCAGCTATTAGTGCAACTCAAACTATTTGTTTCTGTGTTTTTTTCCCCTGGTATTAGGCCAAAATCCCTTTTTCTTTCAAGTCACAATTCAGAGTTTGGGTCATTTCAAAGCTCAGTGCTTTATGAGGTGAAGATACTCACTTTAAAATGGCCTAGTATCTTCTCAGTGTGATTTGCTTGTTTAATTTCCCTCCTTTGCTAGGTAGAAGTTAAGCTGCTCTTACATTTTAAATAAGCAGAGTAATTTATTCTCAAAATGCTTTGGGGTGCCATCAGTGGTGACAATAACACCGTGGCCTTCACACTATAACATTTAAATCCTGATTTGATTAAGCGGACCTTGGAGGACATAGTCTGATTATTAAGAAAATTACAGAAGTCCTTCAAGGCCCCAGAATGTAAATCTTGATTTCCTACTGCAGTTATGAAATAGTTCCAAAAACTGTTGCCCAACCACAGCTTGTTCTGCCCTATGTTATGGTAAACAAATGGGTCAGTATTTTTTTCAGAATGGAGTATGATTTACACTGTGAACTTTAGAACGTTGGCATAAAGCTGAATAACCAGAAAGCATTTATTTCAGGGCACAAGGTGTAACTCAATTACAGTCTGGCAGAAACTACAAAGAAATTGGTAATTTTGCGACTTCTACAAAAAGCTAATCCACAAAAACTCAGGAACCGATTCCTGTCAATGAATCCCTCAAGTGGAGAGCTAGAAAAGAACAATTTAAGTAAGGAGTGAAAATCAACTTTTAAATTTTTGAAGGTGACTTTTTCCATTGCCACTTCCCTCTGGCTGTTATAGTAACCCTGGTTATATTCACCAACTGGTAGGGGAAATAAAAAGTTAAAATGTAAATTGATTTTGTTGTTATTAGGGCTTGGGAGAAGACAGATTGAGATTGTGTTCCTTCACTTTTTGAGATGGCTATAACAAGAAATTTTAAAAAATTAAAGAGGGTATCTCATTGAAAAACAATTAATTGTATGGTCAAAGCAGGCACTGTCCTCTGCTGGCTCAGAATGTTAGGACTATCTTACTAATTAAACAACTAGGGCAACTCCAAATTCTTATTCCTTTGGTCAGCATTTTGGCATTTACTTGCATCCCAGGCCAAATTAGCATATGGAAACCTGGGCTCCAACTAGCCTTAAGCCTGTATTACATAGCTATAAACAGCTCCTATTTTTCAAGTTGTTTTGTTGGCTCCATTGTAACCTAACACAGTATCTATTTTAAGATGTCTGGTGGTCGGTTGGTCATCTTTCATCTTTCAGTTGCTCACCCATCAGGCAGGAACAGGATCCACCCTAGACATTTGAGTCATTTCCTTTCACCAAATCATAATAGTAAACATCATTATAGTTTTTACCCACAAATATAGCATCTTCACTCACATGAGGTTCCCCCCACTTTTACCTCCTAGGGTTCTTCTGTATTACTCACCTTCCCTTCCTCCCTCTCATAGTTCTCCTGTTTTACCTCACTCATTTATCTTCTCTGTTAATCATTCTTCACCTCCATTTCTAAAGGGAATATTTTTTCTTATGTTCTTGGCTATTTTTTCCTGTCACTGTGTGTCCAGACCACTGGTCTCCAAACCTTTTCAGTCACGTATCCCTCTGAGTAAAATGTTTTGAAACATGCATCTTTGCAATTTATATAAAATAAATTACATATATGAACTTATATATATTATATTTGCATGTATATTACATGTGTATAATAACTATAAGCATCAACTACATTATATACATGAAGTAGTATGTGCCTTGTAAACTGGCACAGAATAGAATTGAAGGAAGGATAAAAATAAATGGAAATGGAAATTCTAATATTTTCTGTTTTCTTTTTAACATTCTTAAAGAATTGTCTTACGTTGAGGATCTCTGGTGTGGAATTCAGCCTTTCACTTCACCAATTGTGCATAAGCATACACTTTGAAAAGGTGTTAATTTTTAACAGCTCTGGTCTGATTATAGTAGTTATAATGCGATGATAACAAATTTAGAATAGAAACCCTCTCTACTTGTACATGTGATTAAAGCTGGGTGTGTTCCATCTCTTAATATAAGTGTGGGCTGGGAAGCCAGTCATGGCTGTTTGATGCTTCCATGCAGACTTGGCTGGGCAAACTTCAAACAATTATCAGAACTTAGTTTCACTTTAAGGTCTTTGTATTATTGAAACATTGTTATAATTTGCCCCTGTAGGTGGCATGTGGCCAAAAAAAAAAAAAAGTGCAGAATATGTAAGGACTCTCAAATGAAAGACATATTTAAATGCCAAATACAAGCAGTAATTGTATGATCCTGGAAATATAGCTCTGCACACAGCATGATTTGCGGTTTGTAAAACACTATTTTAAACCAGTGGAAACTGAAATTTTCTATTGTAGCTGTTTTCGGTATGTTTATTTTCTCAGATAATTTTCATGTACTTTTTTTTCTGATAAATACTACGGATCTATTATTAAAAACTTGTAACATAAAGAAAAGGATGAAGAAGAACATAATTATTCCCTCATAACCCAGAGATAACTGCAGTTTACTTTTTAGTGTTTTTTTTTTTTTTCCTATTTATAGTTTAAATGTGTCTTTTAAATGTGATGGTCTGAATGTATAAACAATTTCATATCTTTCCTCAGTCATTACCACATTGTCAGGATTCCTCCGTGTATTATAAATTCTTCACATTTATAATTTTAATGGCCACATGATATACCATTCTCTAGATATACTAGAATTTATTTAACGATTTTCATATTGCTGGGTATTTGAATTTGTGAAAATTGGAAGCAGTTACGAGTAACATTTCCATGGATACCTGTGTGCTTAAGGATTTGTCTTCATTTCTGATCATTTTCTCAGGATAAATTTTTAAGGAATTGCCAGGTCTTTTGAAGGGCTTTTAGTAACTGTTGCCAAATTATCTTCCAGGATGGTTGTAAAAGTAAAGCTGTTACGTGGGATAGTATATGTAGATCACTTGGTGTATAGTGGACTTTCAATTAATGGTAGATACTGTTATAATCACATTTGAATGCAAATGTGATTCCAAAGGCTTTGTGGCCAGTTTATGGTCCTTAATGCTAGAAGTAATGTTATGAGTCTGTTGATTGAAGATGTTCCTTCAGAGACCAGAAAGCATTTGACATCATGCTTAAATGTGTTGGAGTTGTATTAGTTTGTTTTTATATGTTGATAATACCAGAATTTGATCTCAGGGTGCCTCCTCTGGAATGAGTACTATCAGTTGTGCCACTTGTGCAGATTAAGACCTGTAGCTGTACAGATGTTCCTGCTGGATGTTTTTATAACTGTCAAAACAAAAATTTTAAACTTTGTAGCCTTTGAGTTGGATATGATGAATGGTGGAAGGCATCATCAATGCCATTACCAAAACTCATTTTGTTTTGACTGGTAGAAATTTGAAACCATTGGTGTGATAAATACATTAAGTTGGAAAATCGTTGGGATTTATTCTGAGCTGTAAAATAATTGTCTTCCTTAGACTCTTAAGCCTCTTTTAACAAAAAGAAATGGTAATTTCATCTAAGCTTTTTATTTCATTTATGTCTTTGGATTAAAATGGAATACACCTGCTGCTTTGGCATTGTGAAGAATGTTTGCTCCTCACCCACAATCTCCAGTCCAGTATTTTTAGGAAGTGGGGGCAGGTAGCATTGTTATATATTTCATATACATGTTTGATGTCAATTATCTGGATCTTACATTTTTATTGTTAGATCAGTAAAAAAAAGTTACATTGTCTTCTGAGGAAAGACTGCTAACTGAGCAATGGAGTGGTGTATGGCATCTGTAAAGTGGAAGCCCAGAGAGTGTGGGGTGGTAGTGTTCCTTTCTTCGTGTTCAGGGCAGGGGATGCATTGAGCAATGAATGGGTGGTGTTTTGATCCCCCTGGTGAGTATAGGCCCTTAGCATTGATGGATGGCTTAATAGCTCTTGTTAAGGTCGCTCATCTAATTCACCAGGCCACTTTGGACTTCTGTGTGGGAGAGTTGTATGTGGTACTGGGGAAGAGTATGGGCTTTAAAGTCAGGCAGATGTGGTTCTGCTCCCAGTTCTCTTAATAGCTATGTAGCCTCAGGTCACTTAACTCTTTATCTGTTTCCCTGTCCATAAAATGGGACAAATAATGCCTACTTCATAAGATGATTATGAGACTTAAATGAGAGGTTATGAGGATTAAGTGGGAGACTGAGGACCTAGTATTATGCTGGCATTTCACAGAAGTTCACTCAGTGATAGCTGTTTACTATCAAGCCTTTCCATGTAGCATTTCCAGCTTGAAGAGCATTCAGCGATCTTGTGAATAGGAGCATTCTGATTCTCTAAGGTTTGATTGCTTGTTGTAGATAAATAAATGTTCTCTTATAAGTATAGTTAGAATATGTCGACTAATTGTGTATCTCTAAATATACTAATTGTTGAATTTATGAACCAAGGAAATTAAGGAATAGGCCTTGGACGACTGGTACGTTCATTGTGACGGCTTCACAA
This sequence comes from Eidolon dupreanum, assembly GCA_028627145.1. Classification (NCBI taxonomy): domain Eukaryota; kingdom Metazoa; phylum Chordata; class Mammalia; order Chiroptera; family Pteropodidae; genus Eidolon; species Eidolon dupreanum. Next base: position 6,254,198 of record CM053502.1, read on the forward strand.
TGTTGACGCCACCTCGTGAGAGCTGCCTGCTTGGCATTTTTCTGGGTATGCCTGTTTTTTCTTGCTACACCTCAACCTGTGACACTTGTCACTTAGGACTTATAGTGGTTTTTCCAAGCAATCCCACAAGTTATAAAATGACTCTCAAGTTGTGTTGCAAACAATTCTGATGTACTTTTACTGTGAGATACATACTTAAATAAGGGAGTGTGAATGGGGTGATAGAGTAACAGGTGCAATCTGTTGTGACGTGTTTTAACTTTGCAAGTGAGGGGAAGAACTAACAATATTTTTTCAAATCATGTATATAATTTATAGAGTATAATTGGATTTACAGATTCTGTAATTCAATTTTTTTCTCATCCCCAGAAGTTTTTATTTTAAAGGGAACTAAATTCTTTTTTCTCTTAGTTCCGTTCCTTATTTTAGTGTCAGTTCTGAGAGCAGATATGACCAATCCTTTTTTTTTTTTTTTTTTTTTTTTTTTTTTTTTGTTTAAATTCTGTATTTTTCAGTTTCTGTTTCAGGCAGTCTTAACTATGAGAGCTGTGAGGACGTGCAAGGAAACATTGTGAAATGGTAGTGTAGCAGAAAGACCTGGAAGGGACAGCTGTAATGATTATCTAGCCCCAAGTGCCTGCTTGACAAATGGGAAACGTGAAGCCTGGACCAGCCGAGTGATGAGGCGGGGCCCATGTGGGAGCCAGGACGGAACTCGGGGTCCTCAGTTTGCATGTGGCCTGGTGAAAAGTGAATCGTGAGGAAGAAAAACTTTTCAGAGGCTGAGTTTATTCTGAATGCCCTCTGGAGTGTATAATGATGCAGGGTGGTTTTATATTCCTTCGTGGTAAAATTATAGCGTGCCCTTTGTGTGTTCCTGTTCTTCCCACAGCACATCGCTTCATCTATTTTTATGCGCTCAGGCTTTCTTTGGTGTTTGATTGCACATCATAAAAATATTTTACTAGTAGTACACCCCTGTTCCTTTTTCCCATATGTGTTTAATTGTTCTTTTCTGAATGTCTTCCACTCATAAACATGAGTGATAAAAATACAAGTGATAAAACATGGGTGGTAGAAAATGCAGGAAGGGCGGGGTCTGGGAACCTTTTAGACTTGCTAGTGTGCAAGATTATTTGAAAATGTACACATTGGGATATAATGTACTATGTGATAACTAAAGTTAAAAAATACTGTATCATATATTTGAAAGTACCATAGTAAATCTTAAATATTTTTAAGATTTAAGATTTAAAAATATTTTGTAACTGAACAAGGTAATGGATATTAACTAAATTTACTGTGATAATTTCACAGTGTGTACATATAGTAAACCATCACGCTGTATACCTGAAACTAGTAGCGTTTATATGTCAGCTCTGTCTCACTAAAATGGGGGTGAGGGGTGTAGACACATTACCTAATAGTATTAGCAGACTTAGAATAAACCATTCCCACTCCCCTCCCTGCTCAAAGTTGAATCTAGAATTATATCCACTACGTCCATAGATTCATTCGTCCTTTAATTCAACAAATAGTAGGGCATTATTTATCTAACAGGTCTTATTATTCTAGGCACTTGATATGGCAAGTAAAACAAAGTCCTCGTCCTCAAGTAGCTTGCATTTTAGTGGAGCAGAAAGACAATAAAAAAAAAAATGTATAATATGTGAGGTGAGGGTGATTAGAGGAGGTTTCCGAAGAGGTAATGTTTGATCAGAGACCTAAAATGACTGGGGAAAGAACATTCCTCAGAAGAGCAAGTGAGAAACAGTCGTCATGGTATAAGATCAGGTCCGAAGAAGAGCTGGGACCCAATTCTTTGAGCTTCGGTGATGGGAAGGACTACGGCTTTTATATTAGGTGTGATGGGAAACTGTCGGAGGGTTTCGAGCAGGAATGACATAATGTGATGAAGAGGAAAACTAGTCTTTCTGCTTTGCGCCATGTCACTTCTCAGTCCTTCGTTCTCTTGACTCTTTTTCTGTTTGTAGATTGTCTATGCTGAAAGACCTCTCACAGACAACCACAGATCACTGGCTTCTTACGGCTTGAAAGATGGAGACGTTGTGATTTTACGACAGAAGGAGAATGCAGACCCTCGACCTCCAGTGCATTTTCCAAGTAAGACATCTCAGCATGGTTTGGTGTCCCCTGACACAAGCATCAGTACAGTACAGCACAGTGTGGTGGTTCAGAGTTTTGGATTAGCTTTAGATTCAGACTGCCAAGGTACAGATCTGGACTCTGCCCCTTGCTTGTGGTGAACCTTGGGCAAGTTAACTTTTGTGAGTCAGTTTCCTCATCCATAAGGTACTATAACTAACCCAACTCCTAGAATTAATGTGAGAATAATGCCTGTGAAACCTTCAGCACAGAGCAGGCCCTCAGTAGATGCCAGCTTCTGTGGTTATCAATGATGATTTCATCTTCGGGAAGGACTAGAGAGGCTACATATGTCTGATTTCTGACTGACTTTGCTACTGGATTTCAGTGGCAGCCCTTTGTGGAGCACTTTACGATCAGCCAGGCACTTGCAGCCACATTTCACATGATCTCTTAACTCAGATGTAAGGGAAGAGACTCCTCCTCTTAATTTATTATCATTAACAGAAAAACTCTGATTTTAAATAATGCCTTCCAAGTTACATAGCTAAGGAAGGTATAGGACTTAAAACTTGGTGCTTTATCCATTACACTGAGTTTTAATTAACCAGCTTTGTTAATTATGTAAAAAGAAACGTTTATTTGTCTTAGATGCTCCATCCAGAGTAAGTTTTCATAATCTGGAATTTGCGCCTTGAGGTTTAGGAGGGTTCTGTGAAGTGTGTGCGGGTGGGTGCGTGTGCATTTGCTGGGGCAGGGTACTCGGGTTTATGATCTACGGAAGTTCATAGGGTTCTGATGTGGAACTACTTAATGAAACGTGCTCATTTTTTTCCATTCCCTGCCATATCCTCATAGATTTCTTTAAAGTGTTTAGTCTCTAGGTCACTTGGTTTTAAAATTTATGGTAACAGCTTCTAGGTGTCCAGGTGGTGACAGACTGCAGCTTAGAACACAGTGCTTCCATTTAGCCTGAAACTGGGGCTATAAGAGGTCGTCAGGCACTGTTCCTCTCAGATTTGGATTACATTACTCCCTTGGGGCTACTGTTAAACTTTAGAAAGAGTGTAGTGGTTCAGATATGCCACTCAGTAAAACCCAAATCTTCTTTGGATTAACTCGTTGAGAATGTTAGTTCTGAAGACTTACTGTTTTTTTTTTGTTGTTGTTGTTTTGTTTTGTTTTTTGTTTTTGTTTTTGTTTTTTTCTGTAATGTCCCATATGGACAGGAGATCAAGTAGGTGAGAGTGGGATGGGATCGAGTCTGTAAGGTAAATAAGTATTCAGAATTATTTTGACGTGAATGGACTCTCAAAATAAGGATAACAGGGTTGGAGATAACACTTCTCAACCCTCAAAGGCCTTCTCAAGTACGTTTGCTAGTCACAAAAATCATGCAGTCTCTTCACCTTTTCATTAGTTGAAAGTTTATACATGTGTGCACGTGCACGCACACACACACACGCTTCCTAGCTGCCGGCTGGAGTCTGTTTGAAGAAAGTGACTACTTGAACCCATGCTAAGCGGTAGAAACCTTATGCCTGAGTTGAAGCATTCCTTTCTTCTCTTTGGGGTCCAGATGGCTTCAGGATAGCCCCAGACTTGGGACAACTGTGACCATCATATACGTTCTGAGATTTAAGAAATGGGGATGTACTTAGTCCTAGCCCTCATTCTGGCTCTACTTTTCTACTCTTTTTCTTTTTTAAAAAATAAAACTCGTTTTTAAATAACAGCTTTATTGAGATCATTCACTTACCATACAATTCACTCATTTAAAGGATACAAATAATGATTTTTAGTATATTTAGAGTTGTGCAACCATCACTGCAATCAATTTTAGCACATTTCGTCACCTTAAAAAGAAACCCTGTGCCCATTTGCAGTCACTCCCCATCTGCCCCCTGGCAACCATCAGTCTACTTTCTGTCTCTGTGTATTTTCCTATCTGGACATTTCATATAAATGGCATCGTATAATATTTGGGTCCTTTGTGTAAAACTCCTTTTAATTTTACTTTCATTTTAGTAAGGTCAGCTCAGCCTGGAGTATAGAACCTGCGAGTTGTAGCCTCTCAGCTTGTCATCCTCGGGTGTGCTCAACACCGAGCACCCGTGCGGTTTCCTGTTCTGTTTTTCTCTTCTGTGAAATGGTCACACCTGCCAGCTCCCCAGGTGCGAGAAGTCAGCAGTGATGCACAGAAGAAAGTGTGAATTCAAAGAACTGATGTGTGTAGCACACAGACTTGTAGAATTCAACATCTAACATTTATGCTGTTCACTTGATATGTATAGTGTTCTTTACCTAAGGTGTCAGGACTCTTTGAAGCATATATCAGAGCAGACTAGGATTTTTTAAAGAACCACATCCAGATTTATGCACTTATATTTATTGAGACTAGCTTTAATTTTTTAAAAACAAAAATAAAACATCTATTTTAAGATATTTTCTAAACCAAAAATTGGTGGTTGCTACCATTATCTGTGCTCCCCACACCCCGCTTTTCTATTCTTTCCTATTTGTTCATTCTCAGACTGCAATCTGTACCCAAAGTCAGCATGAGAAGGGGCAAGGGAGAGGGCATTAGAATGTCTATGATTACCTCTTAACTATTATTACATACCATGTCTCAGAAAATGTTCTGCTGTTTCCTTCAAATGCTTGTTTTTATGGAGTCATTTGAAGTAAACTGAATCGGTTTTCCCCAACAGACTTACCCCGAATAGACTTTCGTAGTATAGCTGTGCCTGGCACATCAAGCTCCCGGCAGCGGCAGCCACCAGGAGCACAGCAGTCCCACTCATCTCCCGGAGAAATAGCTTCATCTCCTCAGGGCTTGGACAATCCAGCCTTGCTCCGAGACATGTTGCTGGCCAACCCCCATGAGCTGTCCTTGCTGAAGGAACGCAACCCGCCCCTGGCGGACGCTCTGCTCAGCGGTGATCTCGGTAAGCTTATCAGTCCGGAAGGCCACCAAGCTGACCTGAGGTGAAGTGCTGTGTCGCGGCAAATGTGGAGACACTCAAGCAACTAGTGTGTTCAACCCACTGTGTGACATGATTTGTTGAACATATCAGTTGATCCGTGAGAGGTAAATTAGTGCTAAGGTCAAAGACTGAGTTCATTGGCAGCAGAGACAGAATTTTAGGGCCTCATGGAGTTCTGAAATCCAGTTAGACCAGCCCCTTCCATTCACATTTTTTTTCCCTAATTTTTAATAGCATGTAACCTGGGTGCTGATATTTTAACCCGTTATATTAGACCTTTAAATAGACCACCAATAAATCAGCTAATGCCTTTTAGTTACAGGAAACAGGCCCAACACCATCAGTCTGTGTAGCAAAATGGACCCCCCTTATTTACTCATCCACCCCAGGTTTCACAGGTAGCAGGGTTCTTACCGACACTTTATGTAGAGTCGTATTTGAGCCATTCTTTTATTTAACAGAACATTTATTTTTAGTCATCTTTATGAATAAAATTTTCTCTGTAAACTTCTCCAGTTTTACTCAGGTTTGTGAAACTATACTGATTAAATTTTAAAACAAAGTAGACACTTAACTCGTTCCTCAATAACTATTTTTTAATTGAAGAATTATTTACCCACAGAGAAATATGCAGATATTAAGTATACAGTTCATTGAGTTTTGGCAAACTCATGCAGTCACCGCCCCAATCAAGATAGAGAACATTTCTCTCACTTATAGTCAATTTTCTCCCCTTATAGGTTACCACTATTGTGATAATCATTAGATTAGTTTTGCTTATTTTTGGTCTTCATGTAAATAGAATCGTACAGTATGTCCTCTCGTGTCCAGCTTGTTTCACTCAACTTAATATTTTTTAGATTCATCCATATTGTGTGTATTAGTTCATATGACCATTATCTTGGTTTATTTAATTTCTTATGCATCATATGTAATTGCCAAAGACCAATTACACATTTAAATGCGCCCTCATTTAAGAAATAGAAAAATAAAGGTGGTTCTTGCAATATATATCTTATAGCAAGCAATATTTTCTTTATTAATTTTCCTGCCTTATTACTTATGAGGTAATATAGATAGGCTAACAATAGTTTGCATTTAATTTATCTGCTTTAAGGCAGAGAGTATTATAATGGAAATGAAACTAGAAGAGGAAAAAGGGGTTTGTAATACTCTTTTATTTTTCAGTAGTAGAATAAGAGCAGTGGGGAGGGGAAAAGTAGGGTCACTTATATGCCACACAGATGTCATTCCCCACTGATTTAAATTGAAAAGTCGTTATTTCTGAGTAGAAACAATATGATGGATCACTTCCTGTAAGACTAAATGATTTTTGTAAATGCTTTAATTCTTTACACTGAATTTAGGTGAAGAAGAGGTCGCCTCAAAGAATAGAAAGTAAATATAATTGCTTATTTAATTTTTACGCATCCTTTTTGCATCTCTTACAGTTGTATTTTGAGAAATTGTTTGATGTGGAAAAGTACTAATAAAGCATGAAATCTGATGGCACTTAAGATTTCCCCCCTTATTTTTGTAGAGAAATTTTCTAGGGTCCTTGTGGAGCAGCAGCAGGACCGAGCCAGGAGAGAGCAAGAAAGGATTCGTCTCTTTTCTGCTGACCCGTTTGATCTTGAAGCTCAGGCAAAAATAGAAGAAGATATAAGGTAATGATGCCTTAGCCTCAAGAGCAAGAGTTGGAGAGTCTAGATTTCTCTAACTACAAGTCATCTTGTATTTAGTTGGGCATCTGTTCTGAGGTAGATTTCTTATTTTGCATTTTGAGATAGTAACTTTAATCTTTTTGGTTATTCTGTCTTCCATTTTCCTCTCATTTTAATTCAACTTTACAAAGGTATCAGGTGCCTAACTTAATGATTTTCTCTTCTTAAATTTTAATAAAGACCCTCTGACTAGCCCACAGTGCATCATTAAAGCACCTCTGGGTAGATGATCCCAGGACTGAGCAGAAGCCCCAATTTGGTGAAACTACTAGGCTGGCTACACGGGCTGATAGAATCTCTTTCCTGAGACATGATGCCTGAGCCCTGATTAAAATCTGAGGCTTGAACATGATTGGATTAGGAGAGAGCTCTGTGCAGATGGAATCTCGTAGTCCTAAATATTTTTCCTTCCACAGTTCTTGTTCTGGCCTCAGTGGCTGAACAACTGCCAGACACATTTCCAGCTCCAGTTCTTTAATGCCGTGGTTCTCACATGGGGCTGCATTAATATCACGTAAGAAGCTTTTAACAATGCAGGTGCTTGGGCTCTACTCCCAAATCTGCTGAATCAGAATCTTAAGGGGTGGGGCCCAAGCAGGTGCCATGATGCTGATGCTAACCCTGGTCACATTACTAGTCACGAGACACTGTTACATCAGTCCTTTGAATAAAAGAATGGCTCCCCTCCCCCCACCCTCCTGATTCAGGTTTTGTTGCTAATTGTGAAGGCCTCAGTGTAACTAAGAAGAACATAAATGTGACAGTAGTACTTATAGTCATAGTCTTTGGTTACTTAAATGAAGCCTGAGTTGGTTGTTAAATTATACTGTCAACTTGGAAGTCAGATAATGGTTTTTTTATTTCCCTGGCTACATTTGAAATCAAATAAATATAAATTGTATTCCAGAATCACTTGACAGCTATAAGGCAGTGTATTTGTGTTCTTGTTGATTAAGCGTTCTCATTAATTGTATCAGAACTAATGAATATCTTTGAGAAACATCTAATTAAATCTACCCAGAGAAATAGGAAGATCTTTATGTTCTCGGAACTAGACCACATTGCAGCTATAAGGGAACCTGACATAATTCTCAAGAATAATTGCATTCAACCCAAGAAGCAGGAGGGGAGGGGGTGGGGAGAGACATCACAGCCAAGCAATGTCACTAAGCTCTTGGAAGGGTGGAAGTGAAATGAGGTATATCCATATGGCCGGATTTTCCCAGGGGTGAGGTAAAGGAAATGAGGTAATACACATATTCTTTTAAAGGAGAAAACCTTATATCTGTAAAGAGACTCTCTGTATACAAAGCCCAGATTAGCCAAAGTAACTGGTATTATCTCAGGATTTTTTGCTGAAACTCACCTTGGTTGGAGTCAATGCAAGTTCAGGAGGGCACAACTAATTTTGGGGTTATTTCTTAATAATATGGCATAGGAGAGAAGCTGTATAATTGTGTCAGATGCCTATTAAAGTTTTATTTGGTATGCTATGCCAGTGATTACACAGGGTATATGTACACCGAGGTATAATAGTTTGCATATTTGCTAAACTAAATTAAATGAATGTGCCTTAGACTTTGAGTTTAATATTTTATTACAGAATGACCAATAAAAATCATCAATTCAATTGAGGGTAGAGCATTACTACTAAAAGGGCAGGCTACAGTTTAGAGCATGGATCAGCAAACTTTTTCCATTAAGGACTAGATAGTAAATATTTTAGGCTTTGCAGGCCCCACTATCTCTTGCCACTGGTACTCAGTTCTGCCAGCGCAGTACAAAACAGCTATAGATAATACCAGTTTGTAAATTAATGATACGGCTGTGGTTGCATAAAAGTTTATTTACACAAACACAGCGCGCTGTAGTTTGCCTGCCCTGGTTTACAATATAATTTATCTAAACAACGGACCCTGTTCTGTTATGGTCTCAGCCTTCAGATAAGTGGTCCAGCCCCTGTCCTAATTTCCATTAATATTGGTAGTTTTGATTATGGTTTTGAAAGGAGTTTGGGAATGAAGATATGAGATGTTAAAATAAGCTAAGATTCTCTTTTACATGCTTTTTTCATATAAGAATTAGAACAGGTTCAGTTTTTGAAGAAATGACTTGATGAACCAGGTGAACAGCGATGTTTGTGTGTGCGTGTAGTTTTCTGATAGCTAGTAGGTAGATGGACTTTTTTTGAACATTCGCTCTTATGTTAGCATTATGTAATAGATACTTTATACTTTTCAGCAATTCTGTACGAGGAATTGTCCATATTTTATAGATTAGAAAACTCAGTCTTGAGAGTTTTCCAAGTTAAGCAGCAGATGCAAAACAAGCAATTGAAACATCTGCACATTATATTTCAAACAATTTTTTTCTTTTTTTTTATTAAGTTTATTTGGGGTAACATTGATTAATACAATTATATCATTTTCAGGTGTACATTATAATTTAACATCTATAGATTCTATTGTGTGTTCACCACCCAAAGACCAGTTTCCTTCAGCTACCATATATTTGATCCCCTTTACCACTTCACCCTCCCCTTTTCCCCTCAAATAATTTTAATGCACTGCACAGAAGCAGTGTACCCAGGCACCCAGTTAAAACCGAAGCATTCATGAGACTCTAACATTCTACAGGAGAAAAAGTGTTGTGACCCTTATTCTCCAGAAGTTTATTTCCTCGTTTCTGAGTTTATGAAGAGAGCAGATGTGGTCATTTTACAAGAGGGTAATTTGTATGCTTTTAGGTTTCTGGGCGTCTCATTGCCTCCTGCTAAACCTCGATTGCAGGGTAGAGCACCATTTCCATTTTCATGGCTCAGCTGCCATAGTCGGAGCAGAAGATACATACACATCTGCTTTTAACATGGTGCCTCTGAAACATATTTCTTTTCATGGAAATAATGCTTTCAGCACAACTGGTTTTGGTTTGTTACAGGCAACAGAACATTGAGGAAAACATGACAATAGCTATGGAAGAGGCTCCGGAAAGTTTTGGCCAAGTAGTGATGCTTTATATTAACTGCAAAGTGAATGGACATCCTGTGAAAGCCTTTGTCGACTCAGGTGACGTCTCTGTCTTTTATGCCTTTATCTCTCCATCCAACATTCTGACCTGACACAGGGAGAAGGGCAGACTCCGCTGTCCGTTAAAGATGGCAGTAGTCCATGGGACTACTAAATCAGCAAACTTGGGGGTTATTGTTTCACTTGCCAGTCTCTCCTTGTTTGTGATAGGTTTGTTTCTTTAATCATTTCTTAACCAGTTTTGTATTTTGTACTTATCTTCCTACCTCCCTCTTTTGGCATCCTGACTTTCTTGGGGAATCTGGGTTTACAATAAAAAGCTATAAGAAGGAGCTGTGCAGAGAGTATAGGTCAAACAGATGTTTCCACCAGGCCTGTGTGCCATCACTTTGCCAGGAGCAATGAGGAGTACAGGCCATGTGGGGCATGATTCTTCCCTTAAACAGCTTCACAGTAGGTGACGAGGCAGAGAGTTTCGCACTTGAGCATCCAGATGATCCCTGTGCTAACTGGTACCATGTCTCTTAGTAACAACTCTTTGCCTTTCTGTAAGACCACACACAGGGCAGCAGCATACTGACGTGACAGGGGTCTCATGAGTCTTAATTCTGGGTGTCTCACTCGAGGCTGTAAGACAGGATGAGTTCCTAAAGTAGTACAGGCCCTGCTGCTCAGGTCAATGTTCTGTGTTCCTCCATTTGTTCACCCACAGATACTTGAGCACACGCTAGTTTTCTGTTATCGTTAAGAATCTGTATCTTGAGATGTACACATTCCTGGGAGTAGTAACCCACTGATTATTTAGTTTTTAAAATGTCTGTCGAGTGCTGTGCGCTGAAGATAAGGACTTGTGCTTGAGGGCCAGGCCTTGCACTGCATGCTCGAGGGTAAAACTCATTAACTAGGGCTTCCCAGGACTCCTGTGAATGAGAGGGACAAATACAGAAGAGATGCTAATATAGCACTTGGCATTATTGAGCCCTTACTGTGTGCCAGGCACCATGATAATTCATGCTTAATATATTACTCAGTTTTATTTAATCCTCAGAATATTGTTGTGAGCTGTGTTCTGCCGTTACCCTATTTTATAGATGAGGAAACCTAGACAGAAAGGTGAAGTCACAGAACTCATGAGTAGTAGACTTTGGATTCAGCTCCCGATGTGCTTGTGTCAGATCTCTTAACCACTGTGCAAAAACAAGGTGCCTGTTGGATGAGCATAAAAACCACATTCTCACTCGGTTGCTCAGTATGGCTTCAAAGGAGAGGGCATTCAAACTGAGCTGTCTCCATGGGCGGCAGATTGGGACTTCGAGCCAAGGCTTGAGAAGAGGCAGGAGAGCAGTAAGAGGCCCCTTCTCATCCTAGGGTGGCTTCCTTTACATCAGAAACGAGCTTTTGTGGGGTAGTATGGGGAGGGAGGAAGAAAATGTCTTCCCAAATTCCTTTTTCTTTCATTATCTCTGGACTTTCTGGAATCTAACCTTCCTAAAATGGCAAGAGCTTTCTTTCAGTGCCCATGAAGTGTAAGGTGCCTGATGAGTCGTATGAACAGGAAATGTTGGAATTGAATTTGAGGAGAAACCACTGGGAAAGGACGGTCAGGGAGGAAGTGGGACTTGAGCTGGGCCTTAAAGTATAAGTGGAATTCAGAAAAGTGAAGGCAGGGGAAAGGGTACTCTGCAAGGAGGGGTCTAAGTGAGGAAGAGGCAAAGGGAACAAATTCCTCCTGATAAAAGTGGAGGGTTTAGAGCATTTGGAATATAAGGCTGGTGTCTGAGTCTGTTCGGGCAGCTATAACACACCATTGACTGGGTGGTTTATAATTAGCACAGCTTTATTTCTCATAGTTCTGGAGGCTGGAAAGTCCAAGATCAAGGTGCTGGCAAATTTGTGTTTGGTGATGGTCTGATTCCTAGTTCATAGATGGCAGTTTTCTCTTGGTCTTCACATAGTGGAAGGGGTGAAGGAGCTCTCTGGGGTCACTTGTAGGGGCAACCATCCCATTCATGTGCGCTCCACTCTCATGCCCTAATCACGTCCCAAAAGACCCTACCTCCTGATACCATCGCATTGGGGATTAGGTTTCAACATGAATTTTGGGGGGATACAAACCTTTAGTCTGTAGTAGCTGGAAATAGTTGTGCCAGAATAAGGTGGGATCTGAGGCTGTGGTGATGTGGTTTGAAGCTGATCTTATAAACTAGGAGCCATTGAGGAACTTTGAGGAAATGAATAACTGATCTGAAGAAGATGATATGTTAGGAAGATACAAGGCAGTGACTGATCTGGAGAGTTCTTCATCCCTAAGGGTCGGACTGTTAACTTGCTTTAAGTTATACAGCCACAGGTGGTTTGGAAACCAGAGAAGCTGTCCACTAACAAGCAGTTTAGAGTGTGAGCTAGGCTGATTGCTGTAGCTAGAAGAAAGAGGATCAGAAATTACAGAAATCACATAGAACTTAGAAACAGGATTGGCACAGAGTTTAGGAGTGGAGAGGAAGCTCAAAGAAGAAGAATCAAAAGTGAACAGTGCCTAACTTTTGTGATTGCAGAAAAATAATTCCATTGGCAAGGAGAGAAATCCAAAGTGAGAATTAAGAGTTTTATACCTGTTGGCTTTAAGAAAGAGGTGTCCAACGCAGAGATATAGAACTAGAGTCCATGGGAGAGATGAGCACCGCGGATAAAGATTAGAGGAGTGTGCCTTCCTCACAGGCCAACTCCAGCTGCGGATGAGGACATGTCACTGCGAGAGGAAAGACCCTCACTGCCCACTTCTTGAAAGGGAAGGAGTCTAATTTTTGGAGCAGAGAATGAGTTCAGTTCCAGTTTTTTGAGAGATTTGTACGATAGTTTTTTTTTACTGATAAATTAGTGTCGCCAAGTTTGAAATAATGATTTGATGTGATGTTTAGCAATACTCAGTGAAAACTGATCTGAGTGTAGAGTAGTACTTAATTCAGCGTTTCCACCTGTAGACAGTTTGACCTATCTTGAAAGTCCTTTCCAGATAGCTTTGCTTCCTACTGGCAGAGTTTTTAAGTATCATTTACTTAACTACATTTAAACAAAATATTCTCTCCCGCAATGTCAGGTATCTACACTGTGTTTCAGATTCCAGTGTGGAACTGAAAGTTGAACTAAGCATGGCAGGAAACACACTAGATAGGAACAGTGTTATACAGACAAAAGCATGGATATGCTTGCTTTCCGCCCTGTTTTAGCACTGCATTTTAAACGTCACTACGAATGTGGATTTTGTCTTTATTATCTGATGTTTCCCTTCACCTCCAGGTGCCCAGATGACTATTATGAGCCAAGCTTGTGCCGAAAGGTGTAATATAATGCGGCTAGTGGATCGTCGGTGGGCAGGGATCGCCAAAGGAGTGGGCACGCAGAAGATTATTGGAAGGGTACATCTAGGTGAGCGAATGGCACTGGGAGTCTTTGTGGATTTAAAATTTCTTCTTTAGAATAGGTACATCTGATCCATCAAGCCTAATTCCTAGAAATTTTAAACCTTATATTAAAGTTATACATATGTGCGTGTTTTAGCCGGTAACAAAAAATATCAGTCCCCTATGTACTTCTATTTCCTGCTCCATAGATAATCCTTTTCATATGTTGGAGCTGATTTCTTTTAGTGCTTACCTCCATATTTCTAAATACATGTTCATAGTGTTATTTACTGGTATGACTATATAAATACTATTGAGAGTGTAGTCATCTGATTGCTTTTCCTTTTCTTGGAATTAATAATTGCATTTTGTTTTGTTTTGTTTTTGTTGGTTGGTTTTGGTCTTGGTCTTGGTCCTTGGGGTTTCTTGTGTTCCTCATCCCCAAACACTTACCCGGTTGTTTAAATCTCCTTTATACATTTCTTCCTTTTGAAGCTGCTGCTTGCGGAGCCTAGACAAGTGGTTCAGGGCTGCTTCATGGCCGCTGTTTGGAGTTTTCCTCCACCAGGGCTTGAAAGGCTGCATGTTTCTTGGTCTTATGTCAGAGTACGTGAATTCCCGTGTCTTCCTCTTTTTCTTTTGATCCTCAGTTTATTAAAGTACGTCTTTTAGTAACTTCCTGAGAAAAAGTGTATGGGAATAAATTGAGTTCTTAAATACCAGAACATTTCTTTTTTTCCCTACATTCGACCAGTCTGGCTGAGTTGGAAATCTTTTTCCTTCACAATTTTTGTCAGTGTTGCTATGGAGAAGCTGGCTGCTATTCAGATTCTTGATCCGTTATGTGAAAGATTTCTTTTCCATTTCTAAAGCTTGTAGAATCCTTGACCTCAGCGTTTTAAAATTTGACAGTGATGTGCTTAGATGTATATAGATCTCTTTTTATCCACTGTGTTGAGTACCTTTCAATCTGGAAGAATGATTCTGATAATGATTTTCTTCCTCTGGGATGTCTATTATTCAGGTAAGATGATCTGTTACCCTGTACTTGTCCCATAGTTTTCTTTTCTTACTCTTTCATTATGTTCTAGGTTTTGGGGTGTTTTGGGGGAGTGTGGTGCCATTTCCTCAACTTCGCCTTCCTTCTTCACCAAGTCCTGAAAGGTTACGTTTATAACTTGGTTTCTCAAAAATGTCCAGTGATCCCTGGCATCTGCTCATATTGAAGAGTGGGACACCAAAAGGCTACTTGGAGATTACTTGGGTGGGCAGCCATGGTGGTTATGGGTGATCTGGAAGATTCGAGGGAGTAAAGGGCTAGAGTCTCAGCAAGCTTTCACTAGTTTTCAATTAGGTGCTTATTTTTAAGTCGCCGTCTTCCTTTGTCTCAGCTCTATCACAAGAGCCTCTGTTTCACCCTCTTGAGGAAGTAAACCCCATCTATTGTGGAGGTGGAAGAAGGAAATTACTGGCTGAGCAGAGTACAGGAGAGCAACCCCAAGATCTAATTGCCTGTGTAGACTTTTTTTTTTTTTTAATTAAGTTTATTGGAGTAACATTGGTTGATACAATTATGTAATTTTTCAAGTGTACATTATAATTTGACATCTGAATATTCTATTGTGTGTTTACCACCCAAAGTCCAGTTTCCTTCAGCTACCATATATTTGATCCCCTTTACCCACTTCACTTTCCCTCTCCCGCCCCCTGCCCCGCATATTTGACCCCCTTTACTCCATCTACCTCCCCCTCCTCCCTCACCCCCTACCCTCTGGTCTATAGTTCATGTTCCTGAGTCTCTGTTTTTTGTCCTGTTCATTTGTTGCTTTTAGATTTATATCCCACATATAAGCGATATCATGTGATTTTCAACTTTCTGTCTGGCTTATTTTGCTTAGCATGATTATCTCAAAGTTTATCCATGTTGTCGCAAATGGCAGTATTTCATCACTTCTTAAAGCTGAGTAATATTCCATTGTATACATGAATGATTTAGCCAGTCATCTATCATAGGACACTTTGGTTGCTTCCATGTCCTGGCCACCGTGAATAATGCTGCTATGAACATCAGTGTGCAAATATCTTTCCAGATAGGGGTTTTTAAGTCTTTGGGGTAAATACCCAGTAAAGAGATTGCTGGATCATATGGTAGACCAATTCTTAGTTTTTTTGAGGAACCTCCATACTGTTTTCCACAGTGGTTGTACCAGTTGCCTGCGTAGACCTTTAGCCTTTCTGCCTGGACCTGTCTTTGCCCCTATTTTCAGAAATACTTGTTTCAACCACTTCATCAGTCTCTGGGGAGTTCTGTGACGTTAATTGGGTTGCTTCTTAGTTTTTCTTAACCGTCATCCGCTTTCTTAGTTCCAGAACTGTTTCACTTGTCTCTTCCATTATTTTTGGCCTTAGTGATTTTTACCTTAAAAAAAAAAAAAAGATTTCAGAATTTTTTAGGAGTAAATGGAGATAAATATGTGTGTTTAATCCTTCGTCTCTAATTAAAATTGTTCTTTTTGTTTTTTCTTTAACTTTTAATGCTCATTGTAGAGAATTTTGAAAGTATAGAAATGTGGAAAGAAGTGAAAATACCTTTAATCCTTTCAGGGAGAATCAGCCGTTATTGGTATTTGGATAGATCTCTTTTTGGCCTTGTTTCCAAGCATTTTTTTTTTTTTGTAAAAGGTGGTCAGATGATGTATAGAATTTTAAACTCTGCTTTAAGGAAAATTAACATTTGTAACATTTTCCCAATGTTACTATAAATTTCATAAGCATCATTTAAATAAATGAGTGATATTCTATTGTATAGGTTTAATGATCAACTTTTGAGATATATTTCCCCCCAATATTTCTTCATTGTAACATAGCAGTGGATTTCTGTGTCGTTTTGTGCACAGTTTGATTTTTTTTTGCTTAGTCAAGATTCCTGTAAGTAAAACTACTGAATCAAAGGTTACAGTTACTTTAAGACTCTCTATTGCTAACTGGCACCAACCTGGTTTCCACAGCACTGAATGAATATTCTTCTTAATGTCCTTATACAATCAAGTATTATTAGTTTTTACTACATTAATTTCAAGATAAAAAAGTAGTTTCTATTGTAAGCTACTTTTCTTTCATTGAAAATTAGTTTTTTCTACCTATTTTCCTCTTTCACATTTTTTTTAATACACGTGTCTGTTTCTCTGTGTTTTTTTTTTCCCCCCTTTGGTTGATTTGTATAGAATAAGATAATTTAAATACCTTGCTCTCATACTTTCCTACCCATAGTAGGACTGAAATTAGGTAGGAATACCACAAATTGGTTGCTTCAGAGTCTGAGTTCTCAGATTTTTCATGGTTTTAAGTGAGAAGATAATAGGAGGAGACAAAATACTAACAGTCACTTGTGTTCTTCCTTGTGGATGAACAAGTTTTACTGTTTTGCGGCTTTGGCTGTGATAGGCGTGAAGGGAGCCTTATGACAATTACGGAAATCTAAATAAGGAGAGCTGTATCGTGAATAGGGAGACTCAGTATGTTGAAGGTGGTAATTCTCCCACATTCATCAACAGAATCCTTGTTAATACCATCAGCATCCCAGTAGGGTGGGTGTGTGTGTGTGTGTGTGTGTGTGTGTGTGTGTGTGTGTGTGAGAGAGAGAGAGAGACAGACAGACAGACAGACAGACTTGATGTACTAGTTTTAAATTTTATATAAGCCCTTTATTGCAGAAATAGTCAAGATATTCAGAGTAACTTACCCTTCTATATATAAAAACAAAAGGATTAGAACTGAAACAGACTTGGACTTACATGACCTTGGACAAATGAAAGAGAAAATCTTACAGAGCAGTGGGGAAAGTTTCAGCAAATGGTGCTAGGACAGTTGGTAATCCATGTGGAAAAGATGCATTGGAAATTGAACCCTGCTTCACATCACACACAAAGGTCAATTCAAGGTTGATTAACAACCTAGATGTGGAAGGCAGAGTCAAAGCTTTTAAAAGAAAATGTAGAATATCTTGCATAGGGAAGAGCTTCTTTCAAAGCTAGAAAGGAAATTGTTTGATATATTCAGCCACAGATTAAGAACTTTTCATCAAAAAACATCATAAAAAAGTGAACAAACTAGGAAAGAATTTGAGTAACATATAACTAATAAAGAGTACATATTCAGAATATACACATACTCTATATCCTCTAACTCAGTAAGAAACACAATATAAAAAAGTTATGTAAGCTGTTTGAAAGGAAACTCAAATAGTTAATAAGTATAAGAAAAATGGCTTAACCTCATTATTAACCAGGAAAATACAAAATTATTGCCAGATTAGCAAGATTTTAAATCTAATGATGTTGAATGTTGGTGAGAGTGTGGAGCAATGGAAACTTCCATGCACTACTGGGAACGTTTTAGAAAATAATTCAGCATCACCAAGCAGCGTTGAGCCTAATATTCTGTAGAATCTTGTAATTCCACTTTTTAGAATATACCTCAGAGAAATTCACACCAGGAGACAAGTACAAGAATATTCATGTTAGCATTGCTATCACAGCGGAAACTAGAAGCAACCCAGAAAGTCCTGTAGGAGGAATGGCTACATCAATTCTGGTGTATTAGACATTACAGTACTCTAAGGGGAGTTGTCAAGTCAAAGACATATAGTCACATGCATCTGTCGGGATAAAGTACCTCAATATTTTTTGTGTAAAAGCGAGTTATAGTTCAAAAACAAAACGAGATAATATGTTGCTTAGAAATCATACAAAGCTGGTAATAACTATAAGAAAAGTTAGGAATGATTAACACAAAACCCAAGAGAGTTAGGAGGCTGGGAGGAGGCAAAGAATAAGTCATGATCAGTAGGACATATAGGAGACTTCTTAGTTTTCTGTTTCTTAACTTGGGAAAGATGCACGGGTGTTGGTTTTTTTAAGCTTTATAGGATACATATATTTCATACACTCTTCTGTTTATAAGATATACGCAATAACAGTAAGACTTGTAATATATGAAGTAAGAAGAGTAATCGACAACAGAGGCAAGGCAGAAAGGCTCCAGGCAAACACACACCTTGTCATTGTCTCTGGTTTGGCAAATAGAAACTCGATTATAGCAGGTAATAAACAGTTGATTTTTTGGAGGTTAATTTAAAAGGTTTAAAGTGTACAGATTTTATTTCCCTTTTAGGAAACATTTGTACATGTACAGGAAGTGGGTGGTTTATTGGAGAAATTGGTCTCTTTTTTTTTTTAATCCGCTTTACTAGCTGGCACCTTCATTGACTTTTAAACTGATCATTGGTGTTACAGGATTTTCTTTTCATACTTAATTCGTCTATATGCATGCTTTGCCTTGGTTTTGACTGATTGCAAGAAGCAGGGCACAGAAATGATATAGATACATGTCCAAAGCTTACCTGGCCTTTTGAAGCAAGAATCAGTAACCTCTTCTCTTCACCATGTGCTTCAGCTCAGGTTCAAATTGAAGGAGATTTCCTGGCGTGTTCCTTCTCTATACTTGAGGAACAGCCCATGGACATGCTCCTGGGACTGGACATGCTGAAACGACATCAGGTAATTAAGAACTTTCTTTCTGCATTGGCTTTTTGTATCTTCCATGGTTATTATTGCATCATTTCTCTTGGCTATGTATACTGGAAAACTAAGAAGCATGACTCTTCAGACCTAGCAAGATCCTTAATTAATGATGTCATACAAGGTTTGAAATTACGTATAAGTAGATATAGAATCTGTTTTTGTGAAATCTCTCTGAATCTTAAATCTTGCCATCTGTTTTGAGATAAAACGGGCAATTTGACTCCCTTGTGTAATTTTAGTTTCTGATTAGAACTCAAGTAATTTTTTTGATGGGTTTGTAGGGAGGTGTAGATAACACGATGATTTTACTGCAAGTGTAAGTTTATAAGTCCTTAATAGCTAGTCAGACAGTACTTGGGGGAAAAAACTTAAGAACAAGAGCTTCAGGATATACTGCATTGATTTTCTAATCAAAGTACAGAATTTTAAGTAGAAGGAATGAGCGAATGTATGTATAAATAAAACCCATATTGTCGCTATTTTTCCCTATTTTTTTAGTCATGATATAGACTAGGAGTCTCCAACTTTATAGATATGTGTAACTATCCTGTATTAAAGAATTACAAAAATATGCAGAAAAGGAGGGTAACGTGAGTATGAAATGGAGAACATTTTTGTAGACATTGCCTTACCACTGTACCACTTTTGAGACCGTTAGTATAGAGTTTAAATATGAGCTGTACTTATACAGTAAATGAAAAGCAAAATGTAAAACCATATAAGTGGTATGTCTCAGTTTTATGAGAAAAGTCACATATATTTGTGAAAGGTAGGGCTGCTGATTATGCCTGGCATTTTTCCAAATTTTCTACAATGAACATATATTTAAACTCAGAAATGAACAGATGTTGTGTTAGACACATAAGTGTGAACTACATCCTATAAAGATTATTCTACTATAAACTTTAAATATTAAAAAATTATAAATTAACAGACAGTATTACCTTGGTTAAAGTTGAAATACTTTCAGGTAAAGTTTTTTCGAACCATCTGTCTCTGTCATTGTTGCCCCTCACAAATGGAATTTTAAATTCAGGATCATAATTTTTCTACGTGGCGTTTTACCTGCTATCATCCGTCTTTGGTTTCTTCCTTATAAGTGTTCCATTGACCTCAAGAAAAATGTCCTGGTGATCGGCACCACAGGCTCACAGACCACCTTCCTTCCTGAGGGCGAGTTACCAGAGTGTGCCCGGTTGGCATATGGGGCCGGGCGAGAGGACGTGAGGCCAGAGGACATTGCAGACCAAGAATTAGCAGAAGCCCTTCAAAAGTCCGTACAGGATACAGGTATCGGCAGTGGCCAGGCTCTTGCATAATACTGTCATTGGTGGGTGAGCCAGGGAAATTCAAGCTTCAGAGGGGATAGGGACCTTTCCAGTTCGTAATCAGTCTCATTGTCCTGTCAGATGTGTTCCTTGTCCTCTTACTGCCTCCTTCCATCTCTAAATACAATAAAGAAAAACTGTGTTTCAACAGATTAAGAATCAGCAAACAGCAATCCACTGGTATGTGCATGATAGATTGGGGAGTTACTTGCATAGACACATTTTGGTAGGCATCCTAAAAAAATTATTTGTGTTTTCTTTTCCCCCTAGAGAAAATTATAACAGTAAGCAGACACTTCTTTTGAGTTCAACAGTATTTCCCTGAAATGTTCTTCTCCTTTTCTTAGGCCCATCTATTTTGAAGAATAGCATGGTCATTGTGATTACACAGCCCTAGCCTTTCGAATATCAGCTGAAAGTGCTGTCACCAGAGACGGAAGAAACAGCAATAAGAAGCATAATTGAACATTAATCAAAATATAATGTTTATGCCATTAATGACATCACACTAGTGTGTCACTGGGCCAAATAAGTATAGTGTGTAAACTATTGAAATGAAGCTACCTAATACTTTTTTTCCTCAGTCTACTTTTTTTCCTCAGTCTCAATTATTGTAGCATACTTAAATCTAAAGACCAAGCCAAGTTTTCTGGTAAAATGGAAGGACACAGTTTTGCTGAAATTCCATTTCTGTGGGTAATTTTTCCCCATCTGTTTCAGAACAGTAACTCTGGGATGCATTTTCTAGAAGCTGAAGAGAATGAACTTTTAAGTTTGAGTTATTTTAAAGTCTTGAGCATGATTATTCATCAGTGACTAACATCACACATTGCATTTTCTGGTATTTAATAAAATATTAGAGCTACAAGTTCAGGGAGTAGCTTTCCCCTAAAGACAAAAAGGATAAGAGCTTTAAAAATAAGCAGCCAGGTTTTGCCAGTGTTTATTACATGCATTGGTTTAGCCCTAAGCCTCCGTAGACTGGGCGTGGGTAGCAGATGGAGTTTTCCAAGCTGGCCCTGTTCAGAATCTACTCCACCAGCACCTTTTAGCTCTGTTTTATGTATGAAGTACAGTTTTGGTTGTGACTTAAGTATTTTGTAAAACAGGGAGAATTTTGAATAACCAGACAATAAATTCATAGTTTTAATGTTCCCTGCAAGGCAAGCTTGAATGAGTTTGATGTACCTACTTAGAAGATTTTACATTTCCGTAGTAACTTGTGAGCTTAGTCATAACACCATGTACTAATAAAATGGGGCATATTTTAATTTTGTGAAATCTGTATTCCACCCCCAACCCTCTCTCCCCCCGCTGCCCCACACACAGTTTGGCGCTTTTGTTTGAGAAACACTAGCTCATGGTAGCAGTGCTTTCTAACCTAATAACAGTTTCTCTCTTTGGGTAATTACCTTCTTTTAATAAAAAGTTTAGGAGATTCAAATAGAAACCACAGTTTTTATGCCTAGTGAAGGAGAGATACCAGTTTGAAAGGATTAAAAGGAAATGGCGCTCTCTGTGACCTTTTGTTACTGACAGTGTATTGGCGTGTGCTAATTTTTGTAATGTTAAGTAATGAAATAATCTTACAACATCGGATCCTGTTTGTTTGGAACATCAACTTCCCAGTATCATCAAAATCAAAACTCTGGACATAGTAGGTGAAAGTATTTTTGTTAAAAGCTGTTTCTTTGGTGACTACTCTATACCAAAGTATCTTTATCTTATCTATCAATCAAAAAATAATTCAGAGTAGGAGCTGTATCTGATATGTTCTAAAAACAGGTTAAAAGGTAAATTAAGCCAAGATAGATAGTCAGGTTTGGTTTGTTTTTCTTCTAAAATAAATCTCAACTGAGAAAGAAATTTGGAAAGTGACTGTTACATGTATTTTACTCCATGAGATGGTCATGTCATGTAGTTCCGTCTATGGGTCTACTTTTTTTCACTGTCTCACATGTTTGCCCCTGATTCTCTGTGTGTGAAATTAATTTCTTTCCAAGTTCTGTTGAAAATCTGTTGAAGTTGACAGATTACTTTATGTATTGTGAGAGAATTAAAGCAACCAGTGAATCTTTTGGATGTCCAAACGACAGACACATTCCCCAGCTTTGACTCTCCCAGTTCCTGATGTTAAAGATGACAAAGGAATGGAGACTATAACCCCGCATGCTGTGTGGTTTGCATTGTTAACCCAAGTTTGCTTGTCTGTTTCCTAATTCAAACAGAGCGTCAGAAGCCATGATGCATGTAGTGTGTGTGTACTGCAGCTGGAGTGGGCCCCAGACCAGGTATTTATAGTCACCGCCTTAATTAAGCCTTCCATCCAGTCGTCGTCTGTGGTCTGAAAGTCTCTGTATCTGCAGCGGTTTTGTAATGTAACATCTGTCTTTCACCATTTCACCTTGTTTAATCTGGTTACAACTAGCCTGTATATACGTTCATACGTCAGCATACATCCATACCTTAGCATAATTCCCTGTTTGAAATTTTATCAAATTTTTTGGTTAGAACAGTCCAAGGGCAGGGAAGTCCCAGTAAAAACAGTGTCCATCTTACATTGCAAATATCAAATCAGGAATGTCAGCATCTCGGCACTTTGCTGTTGGAAGTAACTGTGCTGTTAGGGATTTCACAAGTCCCTTTCTGAAAGTTTTTTTTTTCACATTACTTCACACAACTACCTGGAGTTACAGAGAGGCAGGAGATTTCATTCTGTTGAAAAAGAAATGGAAACTTAAGCCAGGCAACTTGTCCAGGGTCACAGAGTCAAGAACATAGGCAAGACTGAAGTTTTATTGTCCCAGCAGCAGAAGCTGAGACTGCTTTTCCCTCTCTCCCTAGCTTTCAGACCTTCCACGGGAGGCACTGTGCTCGTAGTGGAAGTGAGACCGATGTCGGCCTGAGTGTATTGGCTGACGTATCAAGAGGAGGAAAGGCAGTCTTTTAAACTATCAGCCTAGGACTCATAAGGGTTTGCAGGCTGGTTGTAATTAAGATACATAGCTCTTAATTTTTTCTTTTTCTTTTTTTCTTTTTCTTGTAAGAGTGGGTTAAAAGCAGGCATAGTTTAATTCTTACATCCTCTGTCCTCATCCTCCTCTCCTATCCTGTAGCACTGAGCCAGTCCTCCCCTACTCTAGGACTCAGGCCAGTGAAACTGACCATCTCCGCTACAGGAGGGCTATGTGCTGTTTTTATAATGAGTACACAGTGCATTGAGGCCATGTTCACCTTGACCTCACCCAGTCGTTGGAACTGTCATACCATTTGTCAGAAGGCCATTATCACGGCCCTCCCCATGCTGCTCACGAGAGCATCTCACTACAGTGCATCTTTGCACTGAGATAAATGTAGTTTTCTCATTTACCATTAAACTGTGAGTAAGATTATTTCACAAGAAATCAGTAACTTCCTGACATAGTGCTTTATCTTCTCGTGCTGTTAATCGCTCTTGGAACAGAATGATTCAGAGCCATTTGCGTTGTAACTGTATTGCTCCATGACGTCTTAAGTCAGGGTCAGACCCCTGCAACGGAGGCTAATGTTCACATCTGCCCTTACAGATCAGACTGTGAAGTCATTTTTGTCACCAGCTTGTGACTTTTAAAGGTCTTAAAATTATTGCATAGAGGTTCATTTCTAACTGGGTCAGTGGCAAAAAGAGAGTTAAACTGATGTTTAATGTTATGATGCTTACACTGAGGTAATGACTAAGCCTGCCATCTTATGTGACAGTTAGGTTGCAATGGATCTAAGTCACCATTGCCTATTGAAAAACTATCATGAACTATCTCTTTCTACTGCCTGAACTCTACCCTTGACCCAGCATTCCCCTGCTCTTAAAATACTTAAATGTTCTTACTTAGTTGTACTGTGTTAGTATGATAAAAGCAACTGATAATCTTCCCTAAAGTTGCATTATTTGGTAAGATGTTGATTGGGATTTAATCTTTTTGATCCTTTGCTTTATTTTTGTTCTCTGAGTCATGCTCACATAGTTTCATCATGATTTTGAGGGTATTTGGATAGAATTAAATAGAATGTTTGCTTCTCTGTCTTTTGGAGGTCCCCTGAGTATTACATTCTTCTTTCTAACTTTTGCCCTGTCCCAAATATACCTGATTTTAGACTTCTTATTTATAACCTTAGTGTTCACATTTAAAACACTAAAGATGCCTTGGCTTGAGAATCGTTCTCGTGCAAACAGCTTCAGAATTTGTAACATCCTTAAGAATCACCTGAGGAGCTTATTGAAAATGCAGGTTCCTAGATTTGCTCCCAAGGATGGTTCCCTGGAATCTGTGTGCCTAGCAAACATCCCAGGGGATTTTAGGGCAAGTGGTGGAGCGAACACACTTGGAGAAGCTAATCTAGGGTTATGAACTCACTGAGAATGGAGATACATAAATGTCCTTCAGTCTCGAGCACGAACCCAGCCATTATGTGGATGTTTATTAATGGCACTTAAAATAAAATATTGAATTACAGTACCCATATTTTATTAAGAACATGCATACCTCTTATTTCAATGGTGTGATGTTAAATTGTCTACCACAGTGGTAATGGTTTTTGTATAAGTCTATGAATATAAACAAACACAAGTTTAAGGACCCAATTTTGTTCTATCCTGTTCAGATTTGTATCCTCTGATAATTTAATGCCCTCTATAACTTACTAATCTTTTTTCCTTTCCCTTTTGTTCCATATAGAGAAAAGCGGTGAAGAAACTACCTCACTGGGAATGTCATCATTACCAACTTCAGGTGGAGTCAGCCGTCCAGCCCGTCCTTTAGGACAGAGCCCTGAGATAGGTAATCCTGCGAGTGTCGCTCGCTCTGTCTCTGCTTCAGTCTGCCCTTTCAAGCCCAGTGACCCGGACGACATCGAACCTAAAGCTGCAAAGACTTCAGCTGAATTCCACATCACCTCTGAGAAGAAAGACCGTGTTCCTCTACAGGATTTTCCTGGTTGTGCTTCTTCTCCAGTAGACCAGAGTCCAGCTATGCCTTTGCAGAGTTCATCCGAAGAAGCCATTGTTGCAGATAACCTGGAGGAATCTCCTGCTGAAAGAAGCACCCAGGGCCTCACGTCTCATCTCCACACAAGACGGGAAGCTAGTTTGTCTGTCACAGCAAGTGACATGCAAGAACCACAGAGGTTTCTAGGTGAAAAGGGTTGGCATCCAGAATGTCAGAATCTGAGTCAAGTGAATGGTCTTCAGCAGCGCGAAGAACCAGAGAACAAACTGCGTGAGGTTGTACAACAGAGTGCTCTACGTGACCAGGAACATCTTTGTAACACAGGGGACCTTGAACTTCTTGGAGGAAGGCAACAGGTTCAACCAGAAAGTGTTGATGTGGAAGCCACAATGAAAAGAGACAGGCTACAGCAGGATGTGGGCCTTCCAGGTACACAGAAAAATATTCTACCTTCAGGATGCTTTGACTGCTCAAATTCAGAAACATTTATGGAAGTAGATCTAGATGAGCAGTCTCTAGTCACTGTGCTTAATTCAGCAGGCGGTCAGAATGCCAACGCCAAGAACATTGGTGCATCTGATCTCACCTTAGATAACCCCGTGATGGAAGTAGAAACACCAAAATGTACCCCTTCATCTGAAATTTTGAGTGATTCCATTTCCACTCAAAATTTACAGCTCCCAGAAAGTAATGTTGAAATGTCTGGAACAAATAAAGAGTATGGGACTCGCTCCCCCTCTTTAAGTCTGTGCAGCGGTTGTCATCCCTCTGTGGAGTCAACAGAGGAATCTTGCTCGTCTATAACAGCAGCCTTGAAGGAACTTCATGAACTTCTGGTCATTAGTAGTAAACCAGCTTCAGAAAATACATGTGAAGAAGTCGTCTGTCAATCAGAAACAGTAGCTGAGGGCCAAACAGGTGTTGAGGACCTTTCTGAAAGATGGACCCCAAATAAGCATCTCACAGCCACCGAGAGTGAACAGTGTTCACAGGTCTCCTTTCATCAGGCTGTATCTGTGTCAGTGAAGACAGAAAAATTAACAGACACTTCTGCTGGCGTGGGGGTAGAAAATGTTAACATCAGGGGTCTAGGCGATGGCCTGTTAACTGATAATGAAGGTGTCCCCAAGTCTACGGAATCAGTAAACGAGAGCAATTCTGTCACTCTAGCCTCGACTAAAATGTCTAATCAGTTACACTGCACCTTAGGTGTAGAAATTTCACCTAAACTCTTAGCAAGTGAGGATGCACTGAGTCAGACTTCGGAGCAAACTAAGTCCTTGTCATCAGATTTCATCTTGGTTAAAGATTTGGGTCAGGGCACACAGAATCCAGTGACAGACAGGCCTGAGACCAGAGAAGATGTCTGTCTGGAAGCTGCAGGGCCACTTCTTGAATTTGAGCCACCTACTAGCTACCCATCCTCAAGTCTCTCCATTCTTACACCGTTAATTTTTCCTGCTGCAGACATCGACCGGATTCTCCGTGCTGGCTTTACCTTGCAGGAAGCTCTTGGGGCTTTGCATCAAGTTGGTGGAAATGCAGACCTTGCACTTCTCGTTTTGCTGGCAAAGAACATTGTAGTTCCTACATAACCATGGAAAAGTGGGCTAGACCTTACTCCATTCCCTTAAAAAAAGCTATGTATACACACACACACACACACACACTCACACACACTCACCACATACACAGTATACGTAGGAACCTGCAAGCAGAATGTTGAGCCAGATTTTTTTTTAAAGATTTTTTTCGGCCAAAGTAATTTATGATCTCTTGTCTGATGAATTTGTCTATTCTAATTGTTAAAATTTGGGCCTTTTTAAATGTATTGGCAGTATGTGCATACAGAAGCTTTTTATTCTCATTAAGGTGATGTATTCTGGAATAAAATTGATGGTTTCATGTATAGCATACCATTTTAGAATGAGAGTTAATGCTTTGAAAAGCAGAAGCCTTGAGAAATCCCACCACCCATGCAGCTAAGTGTGATTATCTTCACACTTTGGCTGCATCTGTGCTATAGGCAAGGTATGGCTTGTTGATTCAGTTGTCACGTTACAGACTTTTGATCACGTGGTTTGGTGTTTGGAATTCTACCCAGTGCTCTCTGTGTATTATGATTCATCATTTATAACGGGAAATTGGAGAATAATTGAATAATATTCTAGAGTGGGTATTTATGTGGTTAGGATTTGACATTTAAAGGGACGAGTCAAGAGGGTTTAAAACTTGGGTTACTTTATATATCACAGGCTGCTGCATGGATTGCCAAATACTTTGGATGAAATCTTGTGGGAGAATTAACATTAGATTGAAACATGGTGCTACCCAGATTTAAAAAAACAAACCTGTAATTCCATTCGCAAATGTCTTGGTGATGTTTCAAGAACTGTGAGTGAAAAATAATGGCCTAAAACACTGGAATTTACTAGAGATTGGGTTTGCTAGCATCTCACTGATTACACCTCAACCCTGAATGACTAATGATGAACTTAATTAAGTTCAGCCGATGGGTTGATTGCCAGCAGTTTGTTTCCCTTCTAAACTCATCTTCTAGGAGGTTTGAGCTGTGAACTGAGTGAAAGATGAAGCGTGAACCTTGTCACCAGTTCATCTCGGTGCTCGGAATGGTCATTGTGTTTGGTGGCTGTCCTTCATGGCAGTGGAAATAGCAGATGCAGTTTCTGACTTAAGTGGCCTTGGTAGAGTTTTTCATCCTTTCCTTTCCTCAGGAGTTTCTTTTTTTAAGCAAGATTCATCATATTTGTGTTTACCGTGTTGAGTTAGAGTGGGGCATAGTATGTAGCTGTATTTATTGTGGCCTTTTTTAATATGAGGACTAGCCCTTGGGAATCATTGTTCTGTGGGCCCCACTGTGCAATAATCCTACTGGATAGATTTTAAATATTTTTTTTCCCCTGGAAGCTCTCTTATTACCTAGCAGGAATCTAAAAGGTTGGTTTTATTGAAAAGAATTTTTAGCATGATAATTCGCAATTCCAGGTTACAGTTTGCGATGTGTTTGAAACAGAACTTTTGAAAGGGTGATTTGTGAACTTAGTGTTAAATGATTTTGTCTAAAGTCTGACTCTCTTTGAAAACTTATTCCTTCCATCAAAATTCACATCATTTAGCACAATCAAAATGGAGGCTCATATCTCAGGTGTTTTTGAAATTTTAATTTGGGTACACTTAAAGACATTTCTACTCTATTGCATCTTCTTTCTTTTGTCTGTGATGTTGTGTGTTAGGAGACTTTAGAAATGTTACAGAAAGTCGCATAGATTCATCATGATCCTCTGAAGTTAGGAAGTGGTTGACAGGAGTTGTAGTTCACAGTTTTCAAGAGGGCACTCAGAACAACAGGGTAGCCAGATTGTCTTCAAAATGTTCTTTTAGACAATCACATGTTACAGACCCTTTTGCTTGCCCTACACCAAAGATGTAAGATGCACTAGGAAGCTGCTTATAGGATTTCTGTCAATCAATTCTTAGAGCTGTGATTGTAATTAAGTAGTTGATGAAGCAAAATCTAATGACAATGCAATGGGCCCCTGTATTTGCTTTATGGGTGGTGGTTTGGAATTTATTCTAAACTAATAAATCTTTAGGGCCACGGAGTGGGGTGAAGGGTAGAGGAACTAACCAATGACAGTAGGCTCCTCCAAAAAGGCCTTTTGTGTGAAAAGAGGCCTCAGGGTTTTCTGTGTGAGTAGGTGGCTTATACCACTCAAAGACTTGGCCACTGACTTTTCACAATGTGGAGATTTGAGGATCGATCCCAGGGGGAGTATGAATATCAGTGTGGAAAAGGTTTCATTGCAATAGCTTTTTATGTATATGTATATGTATATTTATTTTTAGAAAAAAAAAGTTGACTAGGCCTATAGTTGTACACGTATACTTGTTAGGAATACTTCGAATGAGTTTAACCCACTTGCCAAATATCCTTGTCCTTTTTCATTTATTTTTCAATGTGTATAATTGATTTTAATTTTAAGATCTTCCTGTCCATTTGTATGAAAGTAAAGTTGTTGCTGTTGTTAGGGTTTTGAATCATTTTTAAATTCGGCAGTTCTAGAACACAAAGGGAATTAAGGAACTTGATACTAGTGAACCTTCATTGTCAACTTTTATTCATCGTGCAGAAATTAGAGATTAACTCCTCCAAGAATAAGACAAGATCATTGTGAAACTCCTCTGGTTACCAACAGAACTGATAACAGCCAGCCATATCCAGTAATGGGCCACTATACTGGACAACTCCTTTGCCATAACCAGTACTGGACAAGCTCTCTGGTTAGCACGACCTTCAAGGATGATCCCAGTTTATTCACCAAAGAGAGGAGAAGGTTTTTATGTATAACTTCTGCATTTTCCCTTAAGATGGTTCCTGTTTGTAAGAATGTGCTTGATAACCAGACAGCTATATCTAGGCTATAGAATTTGCCCATTAAAGCTGGTAAGAATTATTTCTACTTGGACCTGTTTAGGCCTCCAGACACCAGCCAGTAGCCTTCATCACACAGTTTGGGCTTTAGCTGTAAATATACAAAGATTACCAGTTGCTTGGCAAAAGGAACTGGATAGATGGTAAGTGTGTGTTAAAACTGTTTGCCTTGCAGCCTACGAAACTTCCTAGAGCTCCTTATCTCCATATGCACTACAGGGAAATGAACCCCATGTGTTTTTTTCCCAAAGCATTTCTCCAGCAAGAGGGTTGCATAAAAATGAAAAGATGTATGAGACTTTGTATCACTGATTTTACAATAACCAGTTAAAGTGGAATCTGCCTGTTCTTCCTTTAGCACTTCTATCTCTAGTAAAAGCCATAAAAATTCCATTGGTTTAACCATCAGCTCATGTGTATATATACGTGTGATTGACATACCGTGCAGTTAATTTTACATAGATTAAAAAGCAAACAGTTTTCATATCTACAGATATGTTCTTCATTTGTGGTGGCTTTTCTCCCACCATGTGTATAAAAAACTGCCTTGCAAATAATTGGCCAGGAGAGTGCATTCTGATTTCTTACCTGTTTGCCACCTGCCATGAGGGTAAAGAGGATCATTGAACTGTTACGTATTTCAAACTTATCACTGGTAACGTAAGGGAAGCTAACTGGATTGTGCGTTCTGCCGTACCAAAAACACTAAAAAGCCAAATTTTTCCTTCGAATTTGGTGACTTAGTTTAGTCTGTGACTAAACAAGAAAAAAAAAACCAGTTATCAGAAGTTTCCCTTCCCAGAAGATGGATGTTGCCTTTCATGGTAGGAGTACCAGAAAATAAACATAGCTTTGTCTATGAATTAAAAATACCAGTTCTTCTTAACAAAGTAATTTCAAGCATGTCCTTGAGAACTGAAAATGTAAAATCATGGCTCAATTCTGTACCTTAGTGGCCCCTTGGTAGGTGTCACTAAGAGTTCATTGAATAAACTGAAGAACTTAGGGGTGAACCTTCCATGTGCTTGACTTTCCCTTGTGCCTTAGTTTCTCCACATATCAGAGGTATCAGATTTTGGTGGGGAATGGAGGTGGGAGTATGGGTGGGGGTGAGTTGGAAAACACCCTCCTCGGGCTGGAGGGTGTGTGTGGCATGGTCCCGAGTCTCACCTTTACTGCTCGTTCAGAATTATCCTGCACCGAATTGTTAGATCTCCCCAGATGGAAGCATGATAACAGGGTTCTTTGCATCGAGAGTACCGAAACATGGTTTCTGGCTGTTTGTCATGTTCTTTGTTGTAGTCTCAGTATTGTGGTTAAGGCAAAGAAAAAAAAGTTCAAGAAAAATCTATTTGAACAGGAAACTGTTACTCTCTTGAAGGCTATGCCATAGGAGTCTTTGAACAAGAATTCATTGATTCATTCATCATACATTAAGTGCCTGTGTGCCAGGTGTTAGTGGGGGACAAGGGGTACTGGAACAGGTGGAAGCTGCCCTTGTGACACTTTCAGTCTAGTAAGGAGACATGAAACAAAATTTTGCTTCAGGAACAAGATGTGTTTTTGCCTGTTAGCAGGCTTTTATTTTAAAAGTCATCCTAGAATGATTCAGATTCAAAGAGGACTGGGAAAATAAGGCTCAAAATGGACTTAGATGCTGTGCACCTAAAATTTCTCTAAAAAATTAATTTTTTAAAAAAATAGAGAAACTGACAAAAAAAGTTTGAACATTTGATAGAATTACTTGAAGAGAGAAAGTATTCAGAAATCAATTTATATTGTGGGTGGGGGTGGGCAAGGTAGAAGTGCAAATAAATAAAACATGATCCTAAATACGCACCAATGACAGCTTTTCCTTCCTTCAGGACCCGCTTCCATGCAGGGTGGAGGTGGGAGTGTACTGCAGCATCCTCCCCACTCCACCTTTGAGCATGGCTGCTCGGGAACACTGACGACCTGGACGACAGGACTTAGCAGAGAACTCCGCAGGGTTTGCTGTTTTCAAGCAGCTGAGCATAAGATGTGAAAATGGGAAGCCAGAGCAGAAGATGTAGCAAGCAAGGTGCTGGGACCGGGTGATGGGCAGAAATTGACAAAGGGATTCAAGGCTCTACCGAACCTTTCTACGGGTCAGCTCCATCAAAAGGACGTTATTTAAGATGTCACCACATATGTTGTAATCCTGGCGCATACAGGGAGAAGTTCTTGACCTTAACTACTAGTAACAAGGTTTACAGTGAAAACTGAAAGGTTTAACAGTTATGTATTGGTGATCGGTAATCTAGACCCTCGAGGCTGTGAGGTGAAAGGATATCACTCGTAAGTTTTAGGGCACAATCTTGTAGAATGAAATCTGTGGAGAGAATGGTCAAGGGTATAGGAGTTGGAGATTATTTCTTGAAAAGCTAAGCAAACTACAGAAAACCTGGAATGGGGGCATGGAATACAAAATAAGGTTAATTCTTACAGAACTGTATTTCTTTATATAGGTACCATAAGAAGATTTTCATTAGCTGACTTGGGGAAGGGGCATGCTGGGTTCTTTTTTCCTGGGAAAACACATGTCTGATGGTAAACGATATTCTTTGCCAGGAGTTTGTTTTACACACAATTTGAATACATCTGTGGTTTAAAAAAAGCAGACCTCTGTTTCCACCAGAGGCAGTTGCATTACCAGATCTCTTCGGTCCGAGATTACCTGATGCCGACCAGACTTCTTTTTCCTTCTCTGAAGGCCCCACAGCTTTCTGAGTTTATGCCACTCATCTGAGACCTTTCCCTCTGAATGATTATATTTTCATTCTCTAGTCTAATCTTTTTGAAATAGTTCTGGTGATATACTCAGATCAATTCAGCATAATGATTGCATTTGCTTTTTTCACTGTGCACCTATGATGAAAATTGATTCTCTTGCTTTAATTCAGAAATCATGGCAAGTTGGGCCAGTGGCCTTTGCACTCCAGTAAGGTTTGTTTACCAGTCTTGTAGCCATACTTGGCAAATCTTAGCAAATAGAAACTTCTCCCTCTTATTTGTTCTTGAAATTGCTTGCGTGTGCTTTCCTGACTATGTTTAGAGACTACTGCATCTTACAAGAACTGGCCTGATTGGCAAAGTAGGCTTGCCAATAGTTCAGTCACTCCATAATGCTTTGGTTTTGAGAGTTGGAAAACTCTGAGAACTTAAGGGAACCAAACTCAGGAATCCCAAATTTGGTTGCATTGTGCCATTGGTTTAAGGGCTGGACATAGGACCTGTCTGCAGCTGAGTGAACTAGATGCATTTGGGTTTGAGTTTTTGTCACATAATAAAATGTAAGTCAGCCCTAAACAATCAAAACACTTTATTTTATTTTTCTTTTTTTAATAGGAACTTTCTGAAGAAAAGTGATGTGTAAAACTTTGATATTTAAGACAATAAAGTTTTTATCATAAGACTCTTGTTTGATCAGTTTCTTTTAAATTGAGATGGTTCACGAACTTTTATCCTTGTCTCATCTCTCTGCCCCTTTAAATAACATACCCAGGCTCTGTGACTTGTGGCTGCGTACCTGAACCCCAGAAAAAATGAGCATCTCCAAGCCATTAAAGTAACTTCCAGGTAACCATAGCAGGAGGCCAGCTACCTGCCGATGTAAAAGTTATGCATTTTGTGACCACGTGAGCATTTGATTCACAGTGATAAAAAGGACGCTGGTGATGGGCTATTTAGCTCAGACTGGTCTCCAGAGCCATGCCGCTTGGGTTTGAATTCTAGTTCTGCCACTTACTGGCTATGTGACTCTGGGTGAATTGCCTTACCTTCCTGTGCCTCAGTTTCCTCATCTGCAAAACAGAGACTGTAGGGGGTTATAGGGATTAGACCAGCTAAAGTACTGGCACCTATAAGTCCTCATCATTAGATGTTAGCTACTATTATTCATTGTATCACGGTAAGAGATAAGAAAGCTAAATGGAATTTCCAGAAGTTGGGCAATTCTAAGTGTAATGTGTGACAAGGGAGGCCTCTGCCCATGCTCTGCGTCATTAAGGGTGTCAGGTCTCTGCCCTCTTCAACATGGGCCTCCAAGGTACTTTGGACATTAGCATCCAACTGACATAACAGAAAAAGAGAATGAAGGTCGTCCATGGAAGTTTATATACCGGCCTGGAAGGGGTGTAACATCAGTCACCTGCCCACATTTCACTGGCCATGAGCTTAGTCACATGGCCACACCAAACTTCAAGGGAGGCTGTGAAGTCTGTGCTTCTGTACCAGAGAAGATGAGCACAGTGGTTGTCAGCTGGCCATCCTTCAGTTTCACTCACAGAGGCCACACTTACCCTCGCCCCCAAGGAGAGGCCCCAACTCAGAGTGAAGGCCAGAGCCCTTACAACGTAGATATTGACCTCCCTGCCTTCCCCTCCCGCTTCCCTTCCCCTCCCTGGGCTCTAAGCCACCCTGACCATATTCCCAGAACTCGCCTTGCTCGCTTCCACCTCAGGGCCTTCTCCATACTTGCAATTTCCGCAGTCTGGAATGCTCTTTCTCCAGATACCTTCATGGCTTTTTCTCTCACTTCAGGCTTTTATTCAAATGTCACCTCAGTAAAGCCTTCTCCCGCTACTTTATCTAAAATTGTAGCCACTCATCATCCCCCCTTCTATATCACTTCCCTTCTTAATTTTCCTCCTGAGCACTCACCACTATTAACATGCTGCATTTCGTTTCTGTACCTTGTTTATTATCTTTCTCCCCATTATAACGTAAGTTTCTCAAGGGAGGGGACTTGTCTGTCCTTTTCGTTGCTATATCCCCAATGCCCACAACTGCGAGTAAGTGCTCAGATAGGTTTTGAATGAATAAATCCATGAACAAGGCTCTGCTGCCTCAGTTTCTCATCTCGGCCCTAAGGAATTATATCGTAAGTGGGATGACATAGCAAACCTGAGCCTGAAACCGAGCCAGGTCGTTGAGGGCAGTTTGCAGGTTTAGAGATTCTAGTCGAGGATGACTGCCGAGTTTGCGTTTAATGTAGATTTTAAAAGACAGATGACATTCTGAGGTTAGTAAGTTTGCAGGCATCCATGTGAAGCAGTACTTTTTATCATACCCATGTGTCAGACTAATTTGGGACATTGGCAAACAGCTCCTCTCTGCTGACGGTTGTACACTTTGACCATATTCCCTCACCTACTATATTCCTGGAATGGAAAGGCCTAAATCAGACATAAGGATAAGCAGCCTTATAACTGGCCCTAGTTCTCTTTCTGTCCGTTTACTTCTGTGACCAGCTTAAAAAAAAAAAAAAAAATCTGCATCTCTATTGAATTAAAACATCAGAAGATATTAATTCAAAAAACATCGAGTATCGTGTGCTAGACAGGAGTGGGTGCTGTGAATACAGCATTGCCTGAACTGAGCAGAGGTGCATATTCCCATGGAGCTTACATTATAGCAGTGTCTTTGAAGAATGACAACCTAGAAGAAAATGCTAGGTAGCAATAAGTTCTGTGATAAAAGTTTAGTAGGCTGGCATGCTGGAAGGGACTAGAAGCTACCTAATGTTGAGTAAGGAGAAAGATCTGATAAGCTAACATGTGAGACGTGATTGACAAGAAGTCTCCTGCTAGGTGAGGGTTTGGGATGTATCATGTTAGGCTAGGTTGAGGGAACCAAGAGGCCAAAAGTTTAAATTTATTACCTGGAAAGTTTGTACCTTGCCTATGTTGCAGTCCAAGACAAGCGTCCCTGATTAATGGGCAGCTCTCCTCCATGCAATAATTCAGGGAACCAGGCTCTTTACCTATTGTAAATCTGACATCCCCTTTGCTTCAGCCTACCTAGTGGAAGAAGAAACAGCATGGAGAAGCCCAACTTAGATTAGAAGTGGATCATTTTATTTCTGTTCACATTCTATTGGACAGAGCTTGATAATAGAGCTGTGCCTACTGCCAAGGATGCTGGGAAATGTACTCTAGCACTGCCTGGCTGCAATGCTATCACTGTGGAGAGAGCAGATTTTGGTGAACAGCTGGAGGCCTCTGCCACACTAGGGAAGAGCATCCTAGCAGAGGCCCTCAGGTGTGTAACACACAAGTATGTTTGAGAAACAGAAGGTTGGTGGGGGCTGGCACACACCAGCAGAGAGATTAAGAGATGAGCCAGGGAGAGAGGCTGGGTCAGGTCAGCTATGGCCTTGGAAGCCAGAGAAAATAATATAGATGTCATTTCAGATGCTATGACAGGAAGCCGTTGGAGGATTTTAAGCTAGGAGGTTGAATGACAGACCAATTTTCACCAGCCCATCTTGCTGACTGGACAGTAATGAGGAAGGAACGGGGTGTTCAACATTTTGAAATGAAACGACCTAGGTTAAAGCTGGTTGTATGGGTTTACCCAGTCCTAGAGTTGTAGATTGTACCTGTAGGTGCACGAATTAAGGTGTGAGACCCTGGACCGCTACTGTTATATACAACCAGCCCCTCCCACCTCCCCCTCTCAGATGGGGATCCCCTCCACAAGCCTGAGGCCAAGGAGAAATATTTACTCTCTCCTCTGGAGACACAAATCTATTTGCCTTGAGTTGGGGGGGAAACAGGAATTTTTCTCTTATACAGCCCTCCACATTTTTTTTCTTTTTTTTACAGTCCTGTCCAATGACCTTTTAAGGAGGTGGCAGGATGAAGCTGCCAGAACTTTTTCCCATCTTTTTCCTCTCTGAGGCAGTACACATGTTTGGAAAGAATTGTAGAGGAGACTGAATGGGCCAGGGCTATGGTCTCGGTAAGATCTTGCCTTTTTTCCCAGCTTCTTCCCTCATCTGACAGAGTTTAGCAGTAGGAGACTTAGATGAGGACAATATTTAAAAAGAAGAAGAAGACCAACGACAGCAACAAAATCATTTTTCCTGTGTTACTGATTTGGAAAGTAAGACAGAGCGATTTGCTCAAGGCCATCACATGAGTCAGTCGAGGCTTTTGACTCTTGATGCCTCAGAGTCTCATGCACTTAACACGTGATCAGCAGTCTTATGCAATAAATGGATGGATTTCAATTTTGAGTTTAAACGACTGCCAATAACAGGATTGATAGGCATTCTGGGTTTGGGGGTTTTTTTTTTTTTTTTTGAGTTGCCTTATTTTTGGCAGACAAGGATGGATTCCCCATCTGAGCTCTGGGCATGGGGCATTCATTATTTGCACATGAACACACACACTTGGCCCTCTCCCCTTTCCTACAAGAAGTCTCATGATACTATAAGATGCCTCTCTTCTCCAACCCACTCACACACCTATGCACACCTTAGGAATGCGGTAGGCTGTGAGACCAGATGTTCCTCCTGAATGTTGTATGTGAACAACCCCCAATGTGAAGATGAAAGCAATATGGCAGAAACACCACTGACCTTCTCACATGACGGGCATACAGCCAAGTAAAAGAAATGCCCGTTGACCCTGTCATGTGCCCAAGGCATTAAGATGCTGCCCAGAAGATGGCTTACTACTTAACAGCAGTAAAAGAATCACAAGGCTCATTGGTTCTACTTTGGGCTGAATGGATTCTCATGAGCCGGAGTTGCATCCAGCAAGTCAGGGCCTGTAGGCACCCTAACCTGGGTGGAGTGGGAAGGGAGTGCACCAAAGTTATTAGACTGGTCATTCAAGCCAGCCTTCCTCCTACTTGCCACAAACACCTTTAGACACCTGACCATTTCCTCCCGTATTCACAGTAATGTGTCCTCTGCTCTCAGCCTTTACTCTACCGATTCAGTGACTGCAGCCTCCATTCCCGCCTGCCATTCTGCCCCTGTCCAGCTCCATGGAGGCTAGAACTCAAAACTAATAAGAAAATGCCCTGGGTATGGAGACTTTGTTTCTTTCTCTAAAGGGGTAGACCAATCCCTATGGAGTCACCTCCTACAATAATATGAAAAAATATAAAGGGATCCTTGGCTCAGAAGAGGTTTCCGGGCTCCACCATTTGCTGTATGATTTTAGGCAAATTACCCCATCCTTCAATTGTATCTGCACAAGAATTTTTGTGTGAAGCTACACGAGACAATTGCAAAGCACTGAGTTCAGTGTGTGGCACAGAGTTAGTACTCAGCGCTCACCACCACCGCCATGACTCATATTAACAACTCTTTCCATGGATCGTGAGGTGGTAATAGAATGCAGCATCCCAGTTTCTCAAGTACTGGTTCTCTCTTTTTTTCCCTGACTCATACTTTTGTCCCTTTATCCAGTCACATAAAAACAAAACAAAATAACAACTACCATCTTGGGTCTCTCCTAGGGAAACTGAGGGGTGGGGGAGGGATCTTTGGGTGTGTATGGGGTGGGGTCCGTTTAGGACAAGCTGTAGCCTCAGAGTTTCAGATAGGTGCTGGAGTAATTAGGTCTGGGAGGCTGGGGGAGGGGTAGCCTGAGCATAGAAGAGGAAAAATTGGGGTGCTGAAGTGGAGAATTGAGGCGTCTTAAGAATAAAAGGGCCAGTGATCACTTTGTAATATATACATATATATTGAATCATTATGCTGTATAGTTGAAACTAATGTTATATGTCAATTATATCTCAATTTTTAAAAAGTGAAAAAATATATAGAGAGAGACATTTTTAAAAAGAAAAAAAAGGAGAGACTAATGGATGTACCAGAAATGTATTTACATGGGACCGAATGAGTTAAATGAGCCAGGTAGGAGACAGAACTCTGCGTGCAGGTGTCTTTAAGAGACGGTGAATTTGGGGAGGGGGGTGGGGGCGTGGGGGTGCGGGTGATGAGAACTGTTATGGTGGGTGTCAGGGCTGAGGGACTTGGGACCCTCGGGGTACGTGGGCCCACCAGAGAAGTGGGATAAGGGTACGAATCAGAAGGGGCATTGGGACTCCAGGTGAAGTAGAGAGGGTGTGTTTGGGGGTGTGGGGAGGGGGCACCAGAGACCTGAAATGGCCTGAGCGTTTAGGACTGGGCGGTGGGGGTGAGAACTGCGGGGTGGAGGGGCAGGGTGGCCTGTGAGGCCGGAGGGCTGGGGTCTCTGAGCAGGTGGAGGTGGGCGTGCTGAGGTCTCTAGGCTGCCAAAAGCCTGGGCGCCTGGGTCTGCGGGCTAAGAGGGTCTCGGAGGTCCCGGCATGGCGAGGGGCCGCTGGGCTGAAGAAGAGGAGGGTGCAGGTGGGGTCTGCGGGGACCTCCGGGGTCCGCGGCCGGAGTGGTCCCCCAGGGCCGGGGCCGGGGCCTCTGGGGGCCCCGGGGCCTGTGGGCTGACCGGGGCAGGGTCCCGGAGGTCTGGGGGTGCGGGGGTCCCCGGAGCCCCGGCGTCTCCCCGCGCGGGCGCCCCAGCCGAGCGCCAGCCTAGGCGCCGCCCCGCCTGACATCAGTTCCGCCGCCGCCGCCGCCGCCGCGCACGGCCCGCGGCCTCCTTCCCCGCCGGGCCGCGGCGGAGCGAGGGCCCGGGCGAGGCGAGGGCCGGGCGGCGGGCGCCGGGCCCCGCGGCCGGCACCACGGAGCCCCCGCACGGCCGGCGGCAGCGGTTGGCGACGGCCCCGGGCCCCCGACGCGGGAAGCGGCGGCGGCGGGGCGGCGGCGGCGGCGGCGGCGGCGGCGGCGACATGGAGCCGCGGGAGGTGAAGGACCGCATCCTGGAGAACATCTCGCTGTCGGTGAAGAAGGTGAGCACGGCCCGCCCGCCCGGCCCGGCCCGGCCCGAGCCCCAGCCGCACCCGCCCGCCCACCCCGGACCCCCGCCAGCGGCCCCTCCGCGGCCGGGGTCGCTCACCCGGGCGGGGGGGTCCCTCCTGTCACCGGGGCTCGGGGACACCCCCTCCTTCCCCTCCGCGATCCCGGGGGGCGTGGAGCCGTCGGGAACCCCGGGCCCATGGAGGGGAAGCGGGGCCGCTCACGTGAGCGCGGCGGCCTCTCGAGCTATTTTTAAAGAACGAAGTTGAGGTCAGCATCCCCAGAGCTTCCACCAGCCAGGCCAGGGGACCCTGCGTCCCTTAGAGGGGCCATGACCCGCCAGTACCCCCCACTGGAGCCGCAGAGCAGCTCTGAGAGGCCGCCAGCCCGCAGCGCATCTCTGGGCCGCATCCCTGCATCCTCGGTCTCCTCCGGGCTTGCATCTCTTGCATCTCGAGAGTCCACAGTCAGGGCAAGGGCCGCTGATAAGCAGCTTCCCGGTTCTGGGTGGCATTGCCGCTGGTCCTGAGAAGTTCCCTGAATAAGCTTGCTCAAGGATGGCCGTTTTGAAGAGCCTTTTCGTAGCTTGATTGAGAACCTGAAGCACCTGGCGATTGCATTTTGGATGATGACTCAGAACTTGGTCACACCACAGACACCTTGCTGTGTGAGGCACTTTGCAAAAGAGATCATTGTCCTAATTCCAGGTCGAAAAAAATTATTACTTATTAAGGGTATGGAACTGTGTGTGAGGAAGTCAGCTTATCTGAAAAAGGGTCCCCGTGCTGGAAGATAGAATTCATATTTACTTAAAACCAAACCAGAATCGACAGTCATCTGAGGAATGTTGTTGGATTTTTTTCCACTAATTTAAATTCCTTGCTCACCTGTTAGTCACAGAAACTCGGGATGAGGGTGACTTACAGGGGGTGCAGAGGCTCATCAAACTATTTATCACTTAAACAAACCAAAATGAAGATAATATATTTAAATAACTTTTTCTCCCCACTTAAATTCCTCAAAAGTAACATAGACAGTTTTACCCTTCATAAAGATCAGTGTGGCTACAAAGAAAAGTAGGTTCAAAATGCTCTTACTAAAACATTCCTCTAAAAATGCAACTAATGGTAACACTGCAGATAGCCAACAAAAGTTTTGTTTAGTTTTCCTGAGCTTTGCTAATGCAATCGAGTATAGTTTTTGTTTACTCAAGGAGTGCAGGATGAGCAAATGCTTTGTTAAAAGGCAATACATTTTTTATAATGGAAGACAAAAGAAAGACTGCTGACCATTCTGATCTAATCTGGGCTGATTAAGGCTTCAGGTGGGCCAGGCTTTTTGTCTTTGGATTTCCAACATAAATGGGGAAAGTCCTGCCTCAAAGGCGGTAGACATGGACGCTGTCATCTGTGTAAGCACCGCTCTTTTGAAAGTAGAGATTCACTCTGTAAATCAGAGCAGTAAAATACGAAGGAGTTGTTTGTCGAGATTCTTATAATTGTATGCGTTTGGACACGCACATTTTATTGAGCTGTAATGCATGCCAGAAGATATACATCGCACACTAGACACTGGAAACCCATCCCTCGGTGCATCACAGCTGAAGGCCTGACTGGCATCATGGTCATGAACGTGGATTCTGGAGTCTAGCTGCCTGGGTTGAATCCTCCCTGCCAGTTAATACCCTGTAACCTTGGATAGGTTCCTCAACCTCTCCATGCCTCAGTTTTCTCGTCTGTAAAGCAGGGAGAAAATTAGGGTTGTTGTGAAGACTTCATGAGAGTCTGTATGGAGAGTGTTTAGCATGGGGCTTGATTTAGTCTTACTAAGTTGTCTCAGTCTGTTTGGGCTGCCGTAACAAACTTCCATAGACTGGGTGGCTTTTTTAATAAATGTATCTGTCACATTTCCCCTCTTCAAGGTTGCAGGCTGCTGATTTCTCCCTGTGGCCTCATATGGGGTTGGGAGGTGGGAGCTCCTCTGGATCTCTTTTACAGGGTGCCATCTTCATGAAAAAAGCACCTCCCAGAGGTCCTCCTCCTAATACCATCGCACCAGGGGGCAGGATTTCAACATATGAATATGGAGGGTGGAGAAGGGAGGACACAAACATTCAGTCTGTAGCATAAGTAGTAGCTTTTTTCTGTTGGTTCGTGGTAGAGCCAGTTCCTCACTTTTACAGGGTCTGAAGATGGCTAAGTGCCTCACCACCTGAGGTTATACAGCACCACTTGGGCTTGTTACGAACTTCCTTTGTAAGCCTGTGTTTCAGAGAACCGTTTTAAGATTCTTGCGTCATGAAGTGCATTTGGTTTTATGAATCCGAGGATCTACAACGGCAGGCATTGAGGGCTGGCAGTCTTGGTGTCAGATCTGTCCTGGAGCGCCAGCCTCACCTAAATTCGTTGCACCACACCTTGAGGGGTGCTTTACCTTTTTCCTTCCATCCTACCACTAGTAAAATGGCCTTACTGATCCTTTTATAAGGATATTGCATGAAGAACATGAAATAGGTATTTCTGCAAAAAAAAAATAAGTCCATCGTGTATTATTCTGTTTGAAGAGGATATTTTAGAACGTTTTATTAAAATAGAATATACCTCCAGAAAACAGGATATACCTATACTTCTAAGTGTACAGCTGGATGAGTGCTCACAAAGTGAACACATCTATGTATCCAGCACCTAGATCAAGAAACAGAACATAACCATCATCCCAGAAACCCCCCACCCCGGCTCTCCTCTCAGAAACTACACCCCCAAGTGTAACCACTCACCCCGAGCAGTATTGTCGAGTTCAGCTATTTCCACACCTAGATTTTGTGATGGTGAACATGCACTGTAACACCAGAGAGGCGAAATAGCTGTTATCCCACCTGGATCCAAGAGAACCTGTGTTTTGATATGAAGGCAGGATTTCCAGGGGTTAGAGAGATAGGAGAGCTTAACAGTTAGCACAGGTAAATGAAAACGATAACAGTGAAAGGAATAATCATGTGTTCTCGAAAGGGAGAGGGTCGCAGAAACATCCCAGGTCAATAAAGCTTGTGGTGGTTGATTTGTTAACGGTTAAAGAGAAACGTCCAAGTCAAAGACAGTGTTGGCTTTTTGCACTGGCATTTGGTTCTGCTAAGCAGCATCTTCTTCAAGGGAAGGAAGGCAGTGGTTTTCATAAGTTTTGTTTTGTTTCAAGGAGCTCAGTATGAGCGAAGGCTCTGTGATGTGTGTCATAAGCAGCCTCTGCCCTCCAACAGTTTGTACATTGGTTGGAGGGAGAATTTTAAAAATCGCTAGGGCAAGGAGAAGCCCTCACAGGATGGCTTAACTGAGTTGTGACAAATCAGGAGAATTCAGAGAAAGAAAAGCAGTCGTTCAAGATAGAAGGAACAACCACAGCGTCTGCAAGGAAGTGGGGACGTCCAGGTGTTTTTCTGAGGACCATGAGGAGACAGACCGGTCTCAAGAGTGCTGAGAGTTCTGCTA
This sequence comes from Eidolon dupreanum, assembly GCA_028627145.1. Lineage (NCBI taxonomy): Eukaryota > Metazoa > Chordata > Mammalia > Chiroptera > Pteropodidae > Eidolon > Eidolon dupreanum. The sequence goes on from CM053502.1 coordinate 6,296,924, forward strand.
GATGTGGCTGGAAAGTGCTTTCCACGGGGCCAGATACCATGATGGATACAAACGCGGGTTGCAGAGGTGCACAGACCTGGATCTGGGTTTGAATTCTGCGTTTGTCACGGAGCGTGTTGAACCTTGGCAAATTTCTAGACCTTAGCCTCAGCAGTCAGAATTTACTCATGGTGTTGCAACGAGGATGAAATTACAGGAGATAATACAGTAATGCGTTCATCACAATACCTGGCATATAACAAGGCCTAAATGAAATATTAGCTGTCATCATCGCCTACAAGCATCTATGTGAACTCTGCAATCTACTCTTGTGTAGTTTTCAACCAAAGTCTTACATTACCCTTCTCTGTTTCTCCAAGCTCAGGGTTTTCAAACTTCTTAAAAGGCCAGATGGTAAACGTTTTCAGCCCATATGATCTTTGTGGCAACTACTCAGTTCTGCCCTTGTAGCTAAAAGCAGCCACAGACCCTTTCTCTCTAGGTGTGGCTGTATTCCAGTAAACCTTTGTCTACAACGACAGGCAGGTCGTATTGTGTATGTGTGCATGTGTGCTCACACAAAAAGTCCCCACCGGGGTAGGCTAGGGATCACTTTCAGAGAAATTGGTGTGACCCGCCCCAGTTAACCAACTCTCTATTGTAACTGTTTTTGCTCATTATGTCAGGCTCATAGAATGATGATGGACACTCATAAATCCCCTCGTATGTCCATGTATTCAGTTTTTCCAAAATATTTGCTGATCACCTTCCAACACGTTCCCGCTGTCCTAGGCCCTACGGGGGTAGAAGTGAGCAAGGCAGATAAGGTCCCTCGCCTCATGGAGCAGATATTCCAGTAGGAGATGAGTGGTAACTTAGTAGACAAACCAGTACAAAGATGACTTCAGGTCGCGATAAGTGTTATGAAGGCATTAGGCAGAAGAATGTGATCAAGAATTGGCAGAGGAGTTTGCTGGGGACGGGGTGGTCCGGGAAGACTTGCTTAAGGAGGTGCTATTGCGTCCATGAAGGGACACTGACTGGGATAAGAGAATGAGACATTATTCTAAGAAAATGAGGAATCGTTTACCAAAAAAAAAAGTGTGTAAAATAAAAAGTCAGCGGCTCCCGTTCTCCATCTCCTCGGCCCCAATCCCGCGCCCTTTGAACAGGGTAAATAAATGAATCTTGGTAAAGTAACCGTCCTTCAGGGAATGTTCCTGGGTCGTGACGACCTTCCCTCACCCAGGACAGCCCAGGTTTCCTGTCACCGCGGTTTGGGCAGACACAAACTGCCTCACCGGTTTAGGCCCTGCGTGAGGTTCTGCTTCTGGGCAAGCTGCCCTGCAGGGGGCAGGGGTCTCCACCCCGGGTCTGCCAACGCTAGTGAGGAGGCGGCAGCTGTTATCAAGGCAGCTGGAAAGGCTGACGTGGGCGGTGGGCTTTTGCCCCCACCTCCCGCTCCTTCAGGTCGGCTACGTCTGCCAGTCCTTTAAAAATGAGCTCAGGCAGCTCATTTCTAGAGAGGGCCTGGTGGTTAGATGTAAGTGGGAATCATATTGATCGACCATTTGGTTTAAGTCAGTAGTTTTGTTCTCTATGGCTTCATGGAAAGACTCTTGAAGAGTTTTGAAAAGCTTAAGAGTTCTAAAAATCCCTGGTGACCTGAGTTACCCAGGCAGAGATCTAAGTAAGATATGGACGCACACGTCTTATAACCCAAAGCACTGACGGTCAGGATTGCGTCTCACTTCCTCTCCCCCGGCCTTTGTGCTCACGTTGGCCTAGCTGTTTCTCTCCCAGAATAGAGGCTGTCTAGTAAGGGGTGCGAGGGACCCAAAGGCCCCCCAAACGGGAAGCACAGATGTGTGCCTCTGACCCGATGAGTGACCCCACCCAGGCCCAGTGTGAGATACTAGTGCAGAAGTGGTAACTGCTTTCTCTGAGCCCTGCCCATTCCATTTTAAGATACGGTTCTCCTTTCACAAAATGCTTCTCTTAACCTTAGGTTTCTGTTCGAAGCCTTGTGACACTGTGGTGTGGTCCTTTCCGTCCCGCCACAGAACACCTGGGCCCTCCCTTTGTCCGTGGCTCGGCTCTGGCCCATCCAGATTGATGACCGGAAGCCAGGCAGACACTCACCTGCTCCTGGGAGCTACACAGATGCGGGTTGCCAGCTGGCAACCTGCTCAGTCGGGGTGAGCTTTGACCGTTTCTGTAGTCACTCTCTAGTCACAGGTAAGACTCGTGGAGCAGTGGCACAGGCCCCCCTGAAAACTTATCCAGCTGGATAGAGCCTATTGTGAAAAGAAACTTCCAGCAAAATGGAAAATCTGTTGCCAGCTAACAAAGATGTAAGGTCTGAAAACTAATGTTGAGTGAGGGGTGGGGTGGCAAAGACTCATTTTCATGTGGAAAGAAAGGAGCTGGTACTGGCAGTGCATAGCCCCGTGGGGAGAAGGAGCCTGGAATTTGTAGGTGCTGCGGGGCCCTTGGGCGGGCTCTCCCCGCCTGGAGTCTTCGGTGCCCACCTCAAGCAGTGGGATTCACCACGGCCAGGGTGTGGTGCTGCCGGTACCCTTACACCCGAGGAGCCCGCGGGGCTTGTCTCCCATGGAATAGAAAGCTTCCCCCCAGGTGGCCTCGCTGCTGAGGAAGCAGGCTTCTTTCTCCCTTGGGACCTGGTGGAACTCCAAGTGCAAGGCAGAGTAACCACCTCTGGGCCGGCCTAGGCAGCAGGGCTGGTTGGTTTGGGTGAACTTTCCTTTCCCGCCCTGTCCTCCTTGCTGCTGCTCGCTTAAGGTGCAAATGTCCGGGAACATTTTAGAACTGTTCGAGGCAGGAGAATAAGGACAGTTTCTGGGAGAGTCCATTTGGCTGGAGCCGAAAGGTCAGGTCATCGATCCGTTGGTGATTATGATCATCCAAGGTCCCGAGAGCATTCCTCCGTCCTGCTAGCAAAGCAGCTGGCCCCACCGGGCATCCTTCCCCATTCTATAGATTTGTAATTTATCTTTTTTCCTTTTGCGTACAAGTTATTTACGAACATTATAGAACTACATAAGGAAGGAAGTAACTGTACTTAAAAGTTGGAACTAACAGATTCTAAGAAACCCGGTAACAGATGAGAACAAAGAAAGGACTAAGGTAGAGTGAAATCCACAAAAACCTCCAGGCTTCATTTTTGTAAGTACTCCACCTCTCTTCACATCGGTACCCTAAGTTATTTACTTTTCGTGCTACAGACCACCAAGGCTTGACAGGTCTAAACACACCGAGAAGAAGGGGAGCAATAACAGCCGAGGATCCTCACACCGAACTCACGCAGCCCCTGCCGTTCCCACGCGTTTCCCCAGTCAGGCCCAGGGCAGGCTCACAGGATGCGTAGTGAACCCTATTTCACACGTGAGGGAGATGAGCTTTGGGAAGTAACTTGCCCAAGGTTATAACCCTCAGAAGGGGCAAAGAAGCTGGACTTGAACCGTGTTTCTGGCTCTGGCTCTTTCCGTTTCACTGGAAATCATCAGATAATCCATCCCCTCGGGCCAATCTCGTGGGCCGGACGGGGCCACCATAAAACCACCTGTTTCTTTAACGGATGTCCCTTGAGTGGCTGCAATGTGCTGAGCACTCTGCTGGTCTCAGGAATGGGTGAGCAGAGCTCGCCAAGCCCCTGCCCCTTGGGGCTCACACTCCAGAAGTGGAGACAGACATTAAACCACCCAGAGCAGATTAGGTACATACCCTCCCCCGCCCTCCCCAGTGTCCTTAGTAACGGTTATGGCGTTGTAGTCCATGGAGTTCTTGTCATGCTTCCTGACTCTGCGTTGATGTTTTCAGCCGCTAAAGTGTCCGACTGTGTTGCACAGGCCTCGGACCGGAGGCCAGGGTCTCCCCGCAGCGTCCTCCCCCGCCCCCTGCTGCCATGTAGACAGGGACGTGATGGCCATTTTCCTTTCCAACAAAATGGTTGTCTGGGTGGGGGAAGCATCCATGAGGTCATTTCGTAGGTGCGGCCGAGGAAAAGGGAACCGAAAGATGACCGCAGGACCGGCGAAGGCTCCCGGGCCGCGAAAGACGCATGAGTGTGAAGCCTTGAGAAACTCCCTTCTCCTGCCCCAGGGCCAGACGCAGCACTGAGCGTGGGGCTCTCAGAACACAGAGCGCCGGGTTGCGGCCGGCTCCCGCCAGCGTCCCAGCGGCGAAAGTGTGGAGTGGAGTCGTGTGTGTGTGAGTGTTCCTGCAGGCCCCTGGTTGGCCTCTGTCTGGGTCCCTGGAGCTTGTTGAGGGACCTCTCGGCAGAACCTCTCTCTCCATTGTCCCCCCCGCTGAAAGCAGTCCTGGGTCCCTTCCTCAGAGGTCAAGCCCTGTGCGAGTTCAGAGGCAGAACAGTCCTGGGACCTTGGGCTGGGAC